>RJWJ010020676.1:0-28755 GCA_004363605.1 Indri indri | reverse complement strand
ACGGATGAGACCACATTCCTCTGTGCTCCAGCAGTAGGAAGAGTGCCCTGGCGTCCTGGGCAGGAAGCAGGCCACCCACTCTGCAGTCCCTCTGACCCTCCTGTGAAACAGCGTTCAGCATCTCCCAAAACATGCACATTGGCTCCTTCATGTCTGGCACCATATGAGTTACCATGGCCTGATATTTACAAATGAAAACCGGCCCAGAGCAGGAATCATCCCAATAAAGAGCAAAGAAAATCAATTTCATTTCTTCTTGAACAAACATCTTGATATGGGAGGCTCGGTTGTAGCCACCATGGTGCCATTATGATGTACGTGGAGGAATGACATCAGCCCACAGTCATCCTGCCTAGGTTTGGCCTAGGTTTCTCCTAAGGCCAAAAGTATGGATCATTGGGGAAGCAGGTCATTTCCAAGAGACCTATGGGTTCTGAGCTTTAGTCCAGGTGATTCTGGTGATATCCTTCAGCACTGATTACCCAGCATAACTTCAGAATGCTTTAAGCTGCCAGGTATCATCAAAATTATCCTATTTCCTCAAGTATCCTTTAGAGAAAGAACCCAGAACCAGAGTACATCCTACCAATTTGAGGGTGGGTAGTCTGGCCACCTAATCTTTCTACCCTGGGGTAGACAGAGATTCTTAACTCTTAACCTGAGGTCCATGGATAGAATATAGGAGGTCTGTGAACTTCATTGGCATATATATATATCTTTATTTTGACTAACAACTAACTGAAATGTAGCATGTTATTTAATTATGAATAATCAAAAAATGATAGTGGAATTAATGGTACTTTGCCACTAACAGAAATCGCAGATATAACTGGGCCAGGTGACTCAAAATATGCTCATACTACTTCAATATAATGGAATTTATTAGACCCATCAGTAGACCTTATTATTTAATAGGTTATTAAAATACATATATATTGCCATATCAGAAGTTTGTTTTTTAATACATTGATATCATATTTCAATATAATTATATAGATAGATAGCATGTGTAGTATTAAACAATTGAGTTCCTTCATAGCTCTATTTATTTTAATTTATACTTCACTTGCCCCTAAGATACACAAACCTACAAGGTACACAGGGGCACAGGGTACCAAAAAAAAAGAAGGAAAAAAAAAAGGAGGGAGAGAGAGAAGTTTAGAGGCATTTTTCCACACTGATGGACTTTGGGGATTGTTTGCACAGTTTAGTATATGGGCCCGCAGGAGAAAGAAGGCCACTCAGGTGTTTACAATGGTGATCCTCATAAAATCACACTTGATTAATTAATACTGTGCTGCTACCAGGAGCCAGCGAGCCCTGCCAGAAAGCTGTGCTGTCACACGCACAAAACAGCCTCTTTCCTGAGAGGGGTGTGGCAGAGACTTGAGCTCTCAGTGTCGGGGACCCATCAGGGAGCAGGCACCAATGAGCATATCCTGTCCCTGTCCCTTACCCTTGCTCCATCGTTCCTTTGTCATTTCTTCACATTTAATTAGAACGCTCTCCTCTGTTCCCCCAAATCCTGCTGTCATCTACAGCATTGCCCTCTAAATTTTCCTTTTTTTCCCCCATCCTGTCCCCAATTTCTCAACTTTGATCTGCTGAATTTCTTTCCTTGTACCTCTGGTATATTTCTTATTCTCCCTGCTTCCCCGCTGGGTGATACATATGACTTTAACAGCTTCAGATGCCCCCAAACCACACCAGCTGTCCCAGAACAGGTGCCATCAGAGTACAGAGAGGAGGAGTACCCACAGGTGGAGGAGACAAAGCCCCTCTGCCAAGAACCCTCCAGTATGTCTGGCTCATAGCAACTACCTCGGGCCAGCAGCAAATATTTGCTGCGTTCAGACTTCCTCCCATTGTGGCTTTTGAATTCTGCTAACTGGAGGAGTTCATAAGCAGACAATGAAATCAGTGCCCAGGAAATAGAACTGGAACAGGCTGAATCTGCATGGAGAAAATAGCACCTATTGACAGAAAAACATAGAATGCCTCCCTCGTTAGCAGGGGAGAAAGAAGGGTGGATACAAGGAGGGAAGGGAAACAGTAAAGGAAGAAAGGAAGCTGCAGATCACTTCTTATGAGAACAAAATCAAGATTATCTGAACGATGGAGAAACAAGATGGGCAACGCCAGACAGGTGGCCAAGCTTCTCCACTCACTAGACATGGATTAGCTACAAGCGAAGCGTAAATAGATTTGCATTGTTATCCTATTCTGATATTTTGGTACAGCAGCTCTTCAAAAATGAATTCTAAATTGATGACTCTGCAGAATGTGTTGCCCCTTCTGCCTTGGAGGAAGATACTCATGGCAAAGAGAGACACAGAATGGCAACTGTTGAAAGTGGTGTGTGTACTCTGCTAAGATGGTTATTTACAAACGCCAATCAGACCATGTCACCCTTTTGCACAACACCTTCCAAAAGGATCACATTGCACTTGAAATAAATGCCAACCTCCTTCCCACAGTGTACCAGATCTTTTCTGATCTGGCCCTGGTCGACTTTTCCCATCTCATCTCGAACCACCACCGCCCCGCTTTGATCATGGAGCAAATCATATTTTCCCCCTCAGAGCCTTTGCTTTTACTATTCCTCTGCCTGGACCATTTAACTCCCAAATCTTTGCATGACTATCCCCTTCTCACCATTCAGGCTTTAGCTCAAATGTCACCATAGCAAAGAGGCCGTCCCTGACCACCAGACTAGTGCTGATCCACACCAAGCCCCTCTGTCCCATTACCTTACTCATCTTCTTCAGAGCACCAGTCTTGCATGAAATTCTCATTTCTTCGCTTACCTTCCCCTGTCTTCTCCATAAGAGCAAGGACCTTATCACTCTCTTCTGCTGCCATATTTCCAGCCCTTAGGAGAGCACCTAGCACATAGTAAGCACTCGATACATTTTTCTATGGATCGAGTGAATGTTAAATGACTGTGCTTGCTTGGAATGAGTAGACGGTGTCACCTGTTAAGTTCTAACAGTTGGAGCTCGAATCTGACATGAGAAGTCAGCACACAAGCACTCACAGTCCCAGAAGGAATCTCCTTTCTGGACCTAAAGTATACCAGTGATAGCTAAATATTTTATCTTGTACCATTTAGTTAGGATTTTCAGCCATTCCTACCTACCATGGGAAGGGGGTGGGAGGGAGAGTGCGATAGAGTTAATTCTGAACTATGGTACAAAAAAACCCATTAATTCGATAGGGGAAAATACCACTATTGCCATTTCATACACTAAGAAGCAGCAGGTATCATAGAACAAGTGTGAGTTTCAAAGTCGGGTAGACTTGGGTTCACACTCCAGCTCTTCTGGAGTTATTGACTGAATTATGCTCCCCCAAGATTTATACGTCGAAGTCCTAAACTGTAATGGATTTTGAGTCAAGATCTTTAAGGAGGTAATTAAGGTCAAATAAGACCTATAGAGTGGAACCCTCATCCTATAGGACTAGCAGTGCCCTTAAAAGAAGAGGAAGAGACACCAGATCTCTCTCTCTCTCTCTCTCTCTCTCTCTCTCTCTCTCTCTCTCTATCTATCTATCTATCTCTCAGTCTCTTGTTTTATGCAGAGCTTCACAGAAGGGGCTCAAAAGTTATCATAGAATGACTGTAGTCTGCCAGCCCACAGATCACCTACTGCCAGCCCACGGATCACCTGTTCGCATCCATGGATCACTGAAGATATTTGTCAATACAAAGCCAATTGAACCACCAATTAAAAACCCAAAATGGCTCATCAGCCTCATATAGGACATACAATTTAGTGGTAAGACTAAATCCACTATCAAATAAACAAATAAATAGGAGGAAGGCTTTTCAATTCTGACCAGTTGATTTGTCTTTGCAGATGCAACATGTATCAATTTGAACTACTCAAGAAACCAAATGTTATCTCGTAATAAATATTCAGTAATTATCTGGATGCCAAATAGTGTGATTTATCTTTAAGTAAATGTCGTTCCCTTAGATGACTGGTACCATGTGTCTAGGCCTCAAGGTCCTCATATGAAAAAGGGAAAGTTGGTGTACATTGTTCTAAAGGCCTTTCTAGCTCTCATACTCCAGTAAGAGTCCTCTCCCCTTCCTCACCCCTGCTGACCCTACCTTGTGATCAGTTGCACACTCGGGTCTAACCTAGAGTTAGCAGTACAGTCTGGAGCAATGAAATCAAAGTTTATGTCTTTAAAACATCCCCAGTACTTTAGTCTCTCAGAAAGGCAACCTGTTTAAACCTACAGATTGGAGGGGAATATTAGCATATAACTCCAGGGCTTCTGTTCATTCACAGGGGGAGAATATAAACTGACAGTGCTAATAACATATTTTTCATGGCTCAGATCATCATCATTGCACCAGAAAACCTGTTTTGATACAACTTAGCCCACCCCTATGTGAGCTAACTTCCAAGTGCTATTCGAGATTTTCATTGTGTCTGGTCCCAGTGGAGCATGCAAAGAGCCTTAGTGCCTGGGAAAGGCTTACAGAGGCTTCTTGGGTGCTTAAGTCTGGATCCTGAGTGCATGACAAAAGAGAGGGCTGGATTTGCTGTGCGTGTTCACTAAAATATCCTGAAGGATATGTTTATCTCTTTTTCAAAAAGGAGGGTGTTAACTGGGCATTTTATTTTTTCCTGAAAGGTCTGAACTTGCATATGAAGCATTCAGTCAGATAACCAAAAGGATTTGTGTCCTTTTGATCAAACAGAGAATTGTGTCCTACGCCCTGCAGAAACCTCCGCAGTATTCTCTAGCTAGACATGATTTCCAGTCAAGAGTCTGACAACAGGAAAAAGCACATTCCCGTCCCTAACACTTTCCTGTTGTTGAAAAGCTTCCAACAGCATGTCCAAAACAGTTCCTCATATTTATTTTTGTACTTTTTCTTTCTTTAATTTTTAACTAACAAATAAAAAATATACATATTTATGGTGTACATGATGTTTTGCATAGGTATACATTGTGAAATGGGTAAATTGAACTAATTAACATGGGCATTAGCACACATACTTATTATTTTGGGGGGGCCAAAACATTTAAAATCTACTCTTTCAGCAATTTTTGAGTATACAATATATTATCATTTACTGTAGTCACCATGATGTACAGTAGATCTTAGGAACTTACTCCTCCTAACTGAAATTTTATGTTCTTTGACCAATATCTCCCCAATACCCTCGTGTACTTTTTCTTAAATCACTTTGAGGTGAATAATGTTTTTCTATTCATCTTACCACAAATAAAACCATTTTATACCACAATAATGGAAACATCATTTAAATACTATAATCTTTGCTTATGTATTTGTTTGTCATATATATGTATGTTTTAAAGATTGTTAATTATAAACATGAAAGTTTTATTTCTGCTTTTAAAAATACAATTTAATAGATGTTTTCTCTTGAATTAGTATTTTAAAAAAGCAAAAAATAAAAGATTCATTGGAATGAAAACTCTGATATATATCTGGATACATATATACATAACTGATATATATCAAGCATCAAAGTGATTTTTATTATAGAAAGTAATATTGTTCATGATATAAAAAATTAAACACAATAGAAAAACCCATAAAATGAAAAATAAAACTTTAAATTTTCTTATTATTCTTTCCATTTTCCTTCTTAACTCTACAGTGATAACTAACATAAATAATTTTTGATGTATCCTTCCAGAACTTTTTTCCAAGAAAATACAAGTGTTTGTGTATATACGGATATATATGTATATAGAAGCATGCATATATATACATCTGTGTGTGTTTATGTACATGTACTACATATGTCTTTACAAACTAGTGTTGATAACCGTACTAGAGGCAAATCACATAAACTGAAATTTGGGGGAGAACCCAGAAGTAGCATCTCACCATTTTGGATCATGGCTGGATTTTTCATAGGAAAAAAAATCATATATATTAATAGCAAAAGAAACAATAATAACATTAGTAACTACACATTATTTAGTACATATTATTTACCAGGCCAGTGCCTAGCACTAACCAATCATATTGCATATATTATCTCATTGAAACTTCACAGTAACTCCGTGGGGTATGCGTTATCCAGACTTTACAGATAAAGAACTGAGGGTTAAAGAAGTTAAATAACTTGTCCAAGATCAGACCACTCGTGGCCAGTGCAGGATGGCAGAGCCAACAATCTTAATTATTATACCTTTTTGCTAGGTTTTTATCTTTGAGAACAAATGATAAATAAAATATATATTCCCTGGGAAGATATGAGAATATAAGACAGAAAATAAACTATTTGCTTGTATAAGCACAGAGGAAAAGAAATTTTTGGCCACACAGACATTTATTAAGCAAATTCTAAAAACGAAAGTTATTTTGTAAGGGAGTTATCCTATATAATTCCCAGGCATTCCCCTGAGCGGGCAGCAGCATGGCAAATGAAAGGCTCTGAAGACAGTAGGTAATGTTTGTCAACTTTGGTGACCCTCCGTTTTTAAATTACTCTTTTCTGGTCCTACTACATTTGCCCATTTCTTGGGTTGAGACAAGCCAGTAACCCTTGCTGACTTTCTTTCCTGAGCAGCCATCTCGTCCAGTTCTCCTCTGCAGGCACTCAGGTTATGAGTCCTCTCTCCCTGTCCCTGTCTGCAGCCTCCCACCCCACCATGCTCCACCCTCACCAGCTCATGACAAAAGCTACTCTCCAGGGGAAAGACTTCACCAGGAGGCAACACCAAAACATTATTCTGCCCAGAAGAGAATTCTTCTTTGTTCTTTGAGCTTCATGGATCTGTGGTTTGATGGCTTAAACCAACAATAATTTATTCTCTTACAGTTCTGGGGGCTTAAGTCTAAAATCAAGATTTTGTCAGGGCCATGCTCCCTGTGAAGGCTCTAAGGAAAAACCCTTGCTTGCCTCTTCCTAGCTTCTGATGGCTCCCAGTAGTCACTGGCCTTCCTTGCCTCACAGTGGCATCACTCCAAGTTCTGCCTCCACCTTCATGGCCGTCATCTCCCCGTGTCTGTGTCCGTGTCTGTGTCTGGGTCCCATGTCCTCCTCTTACACAGACACCATTCACTGGATCTAAGGTCCACTCTAAATCCAGTATGATATCCTCTTGAGATCCTTAACTAATTCCATCTGCAAAGACCTTCTATTTCCAAATAAGGTCACATTCTGAGTTTCCAGATGGATACAAACTTGTCAAATTAATTTATTTTCTAAATTGACAATAAAAATTATAAACAGTAATCATATAAAATGTTTTAAAATATGTACATGGGGAATGGCTAAATCTAGCTAATTAACATATGCATTACCTCACACACTTATTTTTTTGGGGAGAACACTTAAAAGCTACTCTCAATCATGATCAAAAATACAGTATTTTGTTATTAACTATAGTTACCAGGATGTACAATAGATCTATTGAACTTATTCCTCCTATCTAACTGAAATTTTGCATCCTTTGACCACCATCTCCCCAACCCCTTACCTGCTCCCCCAACCCCTGGTAACCACCATTCTACTCTCTGATTCTGTGAGTTCAACTTTCTTAGATTAAGGTAGACATGAATTTTGGGGGGTACTAATCATCCCACTACAAAGACTGAGGTAAAAAGCTGACTTAATTAGTTTTATTTTATTTTGGTTTATTTTTTCTTTGTTACTTTTGTTCCCAATGAAAGTGAGCCCAGGGAGGTCAAGGCAGAAGAGCTCCCTCTCAGACATAGCATTTCTGATTCTCAGTGGTTGTCAGCTTTTCCTGTGTTAAATAAATGACTTTTTCACTTCTTAATATACTCACAGGTTTTTAGCCATCATCTACCAGATGCTCAAGAAGCTAGAGATGAAAAACCCCAAGCAAGCCACTCAGTTGTGTCTTTGTTCCAGGTACCACTCTAATCCTACTTGGTCTTCCAAGGGCAAGAGCGCTGTCCAAGATGGAACCCTAAATCCTTGAGCACTCTATTTGCATGAGAGGAAAGAAAAAACACGAGAGAAGCAATAGGAATATGACCTCTTTTCTCTCCCTAGGGAGGCTCCATTCTCCAGGGAAATGGCCTATTAGTGTGCCTTAATTTCCCACACAAAGCTCTTGGTCCTAGTAATGAAGCTGGTTTCAGAGGAAGGGAAAAGATGCCTGTATCAGTCTCCCATGGCTGCTGTAACAAATCACTACAAACGTGGTGGCTTAAAATAAAACAAATGTAGTTAGTCTCTTACAATTCTGGAAGTCAGAAGCCTAACATCAGGCAGGACTGGTTCCTTCTGCAGACTCTAGGGAAGAATCCATTTTCTTCCCTATTCCCGCTTCCAGAGACCTCCTCCATTCCTTGGCTCATGTCCTTGTCCTTGAATCACTCCAACCCTTTACTTCCATTGTCACATCTCCTACTTCTCCTCTGTAGTCACGTCTCCCTCTGCCGCCCTCTCATTAGGACACATGTGATTACATTTAGAGGCCGTCAGAATAATCCAGGATAATTCTTCCATCTCAAGATCCTGAATGTAATCACATCTGCAAAGTCCCTTTTGCCATATAAGGAAATGTTTACAGGTTCCAGAAATTAGGACCTGGATATCTTTGGAGACTATTATTCGGCCTACCGCAGTACCTTTTTGAAGCCCAAACAAAGCAGGGAAAACAAAATAACAGTAATTTTCTTATGGATCTGGCTATTCACACACAGAACAGAAGAGTATAATGAAGCTTGAAACAGAGTTTCACATTAGCTACAAAGGATACCAAAGAACTCTAAGAAAAAATTTACCCAAATACTTCCAATTAGATAAGATGTACACATAGGAAATGTTGGTAATGTTAGCCTCCTTTGTTTTACAAAATAAAGAAGTCAGCTGTCATAGTCCTTTTTCAATTCCGACAAGTTCTGCAGACACCAATTGCAAAATAGATGTTGCCTTTACAAACTTTCAACATTAACTCACAGGCAGAGCTTTGATTATTTTTCAACTTGAAGGTTTATTTTTGAAACGGGGAAAAAGCAGTTTATCTTCCCATGGAAGTTGGCTGGGTTTGCATTCTTTCCATGAAACAATATGCTTGAACTTTGAAGAATTTATTTTAGGGCATGAAGATGTCTTTGACATACATTCCTGTCACCCTAGGTGATGGGCCCTGGTATTATTAGAAAGAGGCATGGGAGAATCTAAGAAAAGGTAATTTGTTTAGATTGTGGGAGGGAGAGAAGGGGAGGTTATTGGGCTAAATATAGACAGAAATGATATTTATAACATTGTAACAATTGGTACCATTGGCATCAACCACTAAGAGTGAATGCCAGCCGAAAACAAGTCTCACACCCTTACTTGCACGTCTCTGTTGCTATCAGCTCCCAACATGAAGCAAAATTATCACAAGAAAATAATCATATTAGTGGTGTTGATTCAGTATTCTTACATTTCTGAACTTCCTTTTGGCACTGCAGTTTATATCGTTTCTCTAAATGTTTTTAAAAATCACATTCAAAGGGATGGGGAATGCGAAAGATCCAAAAATATCAGATTTATTATGTTTTTTTTTCCTTGACAACACCTTAATTTCACAAAAATACTAGCTTTAAAGAGGTATAGCTTCCTTTTGTAGATAATGATGGAGATGGGGATGGGAAGGAAAGTTTGAGGATCAAGGTAACCAGCAGCTGGGTCTCATCCCAAAGGATTGAAGGGCTTTTGTTCTCACTCTCTTTTTAAAAAAATTGTATGTGTATCTCTCCTGTTGGCTTCTATCTCTCCCATCATTTGCCCTATGGCTCTGCTCCCTCCCCTTCCCCTTTCTTCCCTTCTCTCTCTCTCTCTCTCTCTCTCTCCCCCACTCACACACACCCTTCCCTCTCCTCCAGGACCCCCTGCACTCCCTCAGCTTAAGCTGTAATTTCTAGCTGGATGATTCTGTCTCTGTAACTCCAACCAGACTCTTCTCTCCAATACAAGCTCCATTTTGGAAATGTCCTGCCTTTATACAAAATTTAATACATCTCAAAAAACTTATCACCTTCTCTCCCTAATTGCTCTATTTATGTTAATGGTCCTACCTTCTTCCCAAGGCCCACAGGGCTAGAAAACTATGAGTCCAGGATGACATAACGCACAGGAAATAGAAAAGTGGGTCCGAGAGAAGTAATCAGCTAGAGACTGATGGTCATTGACCAAAACAGGAACTGACTGATCCACAGTTCATGGGATATTTCAAAATGTTCTCATTAGCTCTTTTCCCTTTCTATGCCAAGGCACTATGGTAGGCAATGTGTTTACCCAAAGGGGATAATGACTGTAGCTTTAGTAATAAATGTAACCTATGTGCACAAGGCTCCAAAAGAATCTTGGAATATTTGATGGAAATGAAGCAGAGAAAGCCTCAAGAAAATAAGGTAATGAGCCTAATGACATGTTGATAAATTTAACACTTTACTTTCATACTAGGCTGTATGGTTTATAAAGCATTTTTTCTTAATTCCTCAAATATTTCCATATTAAAATTATCTTATTAAAACCTGTGAAGTTGGCATTAACCCCTATATTTTATTAATAGTAAGGGAGAACATGAGGCTTGAGCTCTGTTCTTTTCTCTTTCCACTTGACCGCCATAAGAAACTGCCATTGTGCCTTTTTTGTAATAACATATAGTCAATTGATTTAGTTGATTAAGAGAACCAAGAAAATAAACTGAAAAAAATTATCAGCAACTGATTTTTTTTGAATGACTTAATAAGTCAGGCTAGCCAAAACTACTAATTCAGAATCTGCATGTAGACAAATTAAAATGTCACCGGGCCCACGCTAGAAAAACTGGTGCCTAAACACACACCACCATCTCACCAGCTCATTACATTAGCCCAGGCTAGAGCTCTGGTCTTGTGAGCACCTAAAGTTAGTAACATCAGTCACTGCATGTCCTTGTGAAACGGAGGATGATGGCACTGCTCATAACAAAGGTGGGCAGGGCAACAGCTAATTGACAGATGAAAGATGAATTAGAAGTTTTAAGGCATTCTACAAACTTGGTCAGACCAATCTGAAACAATCACAACAAAATCCTCAGAGATAAATATTTCTCAACATCTCAACTAAAATTTGCCCTTTATCTCCTGGACTTCTGGATGCTTACCTCTAGAAATGGCACTTGTAGAAGCTTCTCTCCTGTGGAATACCAACTCAAATATAAAGAATAAGACTAACCAGGTCTTTGAACACATCCAACCACCTGGGGAGGCTGGCAAGTGTGGCAGAATCAAAAAGCATGGAATTCCAGCTCAGGTCCCAAGCGCCAGGTCTGCATAACATGACCCAACATGCTACTACCAAAACTTGGCATGGACAGAGAAAAATTTCCTTCTGTTCAGACTCCAGGTCAAGCTCCCCACATTGGCAGGCAGCATGCATTTCTGCTGGCTTGGTCTCCTCTGAGGCAGATTGCCCAAGTCACAGAAGGAGTGTTGATTTTTTGACAGACCCAAATGAGCGATAGGGCCTGAACCCACCTAGTGCAGTTAAATTAGGCTGAGTACCAGGTGAGACTTCTGTGGCAGAAGTAATGGGAAAAGCCATGTCCCCAGCCCCCAAGGTTTGGAACACACCCAGGCATCCATAAAACAAAGAGCTTCTTAAACTACAAAGTTATACAGAAACATTACCATAGTTATATTCTTTATCCTCAAAAAAGACTGAAGAATGAAATAGAGCATTATTACAAGAAGGTAACATCTGCGTCTTTAGGATATGAATGCTACATATTATGTTCAGATGTTACTTGATAATTATAGATGTTACATAATAACTTGGTGATAGCTAAAATTTACTGAGTGCTTACTGTGTACTAATAACTATAGCAAGAGCATTTTCTAATTTAAACCTCACAAAACATGAGACATAACTGTTATTGCTCTCATTTTAGAGATGAGGAAGCTGATGCTTTAAGGTCATATAGCTGGTGACAGACTTTGTGCTCTTAACCTCTGTATGATAATGCCTCTTACACATATTCAAGTTTTTACAAAAATAGAATACTAAATGTCATAGATATAGTAAGACTACAGCTGTATATGCTCATTTGCAAGCAGTTTATTAATGCCCTAAATATTTTTAAAAGATGGTATATACTTAAATCTAACAAGTATATCGCTATCCCTAAACTGTTTATCCCTAGAAAAATACATTATTTTATATGTTGTATGTAAAAGTTATATTAAGTACTTTTCCCCAAAATTCTTGTAAGTACAAATTAACTCTATTATTCCAAATCCACTTGTTGCCTTCGGGCTCAAGATTATGAACATGCTGAGAATGATGTGTGTCATACTTTCTATTCATGGCCTGGAGAACCCAATCCAGTCCCCACTGACAGATCTTATTATTGTCAGATACAGCAGAAGCAGATATAGCAGAAGAGAAACATGCACATTCTCGGGGCACTTTCCTTTTATGATTTCCAATTTCTGTGGCTAGACAAAGACACACGCAGAATTGCAATATACTAATTCCCATTTGCCTTCATTTTCCCATTCCAATTTCTGCCCTACCTCTGCCTTAAATCTTTTGTTTAATTTGTCCAACTTGATAGACAAGTATTCTAGAGTGGGGGAAGAAGAAAAATGGATACAGAGGCATTTTTTAAAGGGAGAGAGTGAAAAGAAATTAGACCGTAGTTCAATCTAAGGGCATTAAGATAGTTTCAAATGAAATTTCTCTAGTCTAAGCATAATAAGAATCAAAGTTAACTTGTCATCATCATAATAGCTAACAGCTGTGGAGGATTACCATGTGCCGAGTAGTCTAAATAGAGTATCTCACTCAATTCCCAAAGTATCTATAAATTGGATATTTTTATCTCATTTGGGTTGGTGAGACCCCTTCAAAGCCTTCCTGGCTCTCTGGCGTGTGGCTTACTCTCCAAAGGACATTTGGCAAACCACTATTCCTGTATTTTCATGCCATGATACGATTCATTATTTGCTTATCATTTACAGCAGCAGTCCCCAACCTTTTTGGCATCAGGGACCATTTTCATGGAAGACAATTTTTCCACAGACCAGTCAGAGGTGGGGGATGGTTTCCAGATGATTCAAGCACATTGCATTTATTGTGCACTTTATTTCTATTATGATTACATTGTAATATATAATAAAATAATTATACAACTCACCATAGGTTGGGGACCCCTGATTTAGAGTCTGATAGACTGTGAGCTCCACAAAGGCAGGAACTGGATCTTCTTTATCTCCTTCTCCCCATATTTCTCAGGATTCAGACCATGGTGAGTACTCAGATAATGCTTGTTGAGTTGCGTACATTAAAGGTAGAGAAAGGAATAAAGAGAAAACACAGGAAACCCAGAGTATATTTGGAGAGTTCCAGAATTAGAAACACACAGTCTGTTATGCTGTAATGAGAGAATGGTGGTCCTAAAACAACCTCCTGTTCCTAAATAAATTTAAAATTCTAAAATAATATATATTATGAAAAATTGTGTTTGAATACAATTAACTTGTCACACAAATATGTCCCTAGAGCCTGGCACACAGCAGGGACCACAGGCATTCTGTTTTTAAATGAACGTCAGAAAGGAACTAGGGGAGAGAGGGCTTCAAACTGTTAACATAAGCTTCACTTTTCTAAAAGCAGTGTTGTTTTCATAGCTATAGAATAAAAATGCCCCCAAATGAATGCTGCTGCCTTTGAGTATATCTAGCTGAGGACCACAGAGAGTCCCTCCTTTCCCCAGTCCTGAGCCACCCATCAGCACAAGCTTTTTCCGATTTCTCCCATTTGTCATCACTCAATTATTGTGAAAAACAAAGCACACACCTACCCAAAGGAAGCACTTAACAGCTCCGCCATTGCCCCTCCTACAGGAATAATGTTAATTTCCAAGCATGTTCATGTTATAACCTATGCTGGTCCTCAGAATGTAAATTATGCCCCTTGATTACTCGATTCTGCTACAGCCAATTTGCATGATGAAACTGGAGCTACAGGAGCAATGCCTGCAGGTGGGTTTCAGATGATCTACCACTCCACACGATAATGAATTATAGACTTTAGCCCTCAACCTAAGACACCATGTTAGGCCCCTAGCACTGATGCCATATCCCTAGAGGGTAGAGGTAGAGGATTTACTCTCTCATTTAGGAGGTCAGTGAGCCTAGGTTTCAGTCTAAGTTCAGGGATGCAGTAGCTGCAGAAAGACCCTGAGCCCTTTCCTTGTGGAAGCAAAAATATGCCAGTCACCAAACAGTAGGGAAAATGAAGCTACAACTGCTTGCAACCAGAAGAGGAAGGTTGGCTACAGCACACAAATTTGGGAAGAGAGAGCCTGCACAGACATCTTTCTAAGGGCTCTATAAGACAAAATGGGATTTGAGGGGCAGGGAGGCAGCACGGGGCACAGAAAGGTGCTTCTTGCTCATTGTGCACAGCCAGGGGAATCTTGGATTTCTTGTTTTAGCCAGAATGACTCTTAAGGTTTTATCAAGGATGGTAATGGGTTGCCTACATCATCCACACCCTTTTCCATCCTGGCTAGATAAGGTAAATTAATGACACTGGCAAAAATGTTTGGAATTCATCAAACTCCCTGGAATAAAAGTCAAAATCAGCCTATTTAGGTAATGACTTTCTAATTCTAGAGCCTGAGGCAGCTCCTTTTCTGAATTAGAACAGAATTGAGTCAATGGGCAATATGTTTACTTGTATAAGCTTAACCAAGCTGTGAGTAACTGGGCTAATTAACAGACCTTATTGTTAGAAAACTTCAGGCAGGCTTAATTTGTGCAGATAAAGCCAATGAACACTGATATACAGTTTCTTTTAATATAGCTGGTAAGTCATAATCTAATTTTATGGTATCTATAAATGCCTGTACACCCATTCTTATCCAAATAATACTACAAAGTATATGAAATACAATGAGTATGTTTGAAGCCCTCTATCCCCAAGTTCCTTTCTGATGTTCATTTAAAAACAGAATGCCTGTGGTCCCTACTGTGTGCCAGACTCTAGGGACATACTGGTGTACCAAGTTAATCATAGTCAAACACAATTTTTGATAATATACATTATTTTAGAATTTTTAGTTCACATAGGAACAGAAGGTTTGGTAAGTTAAAAGTCATTTCCATCTAACTGATCTTAAAGTTTAATAACATCCTCATTAACCCTGATTAAGGAAGAAAGATACTCAAACTTAGTGAAATCTCTGAGTTACAAAATATAGTTAAAGAATCATTACAAAAATAGATACTTGCCAAGAATGGAGAAAAGGTTAGCAGAGTCTAAGTTGTAAATCACCTTGTGTTTAAATAAATAGTTATGGAAAGCACATAGCCAACTTAGTGATATCTGAAAGCAAATGCTGTTCAGGTAGCACTTGGAAAGAGTTCACTGACCCTCCCTCAGAAGGAAGGCTGGAGAGAAGACACATTGGTAGATTGCCTACTACGCACCCAACCCTAGCCCAAGGAGTGTATGCATGTCATCTAAATTAATCCTCACATATGTAATCATTTCATAAAGGGGCCACTTCATCATTCAACTACATTGCACAAATATTTAAGTAGTTATATATGCTGAGCACCATTTTAAACACTGAAAATTCAACAGTGAATACAACAGACAAGGATATCTGTCAAGGGCAGATCAACATTAAACCAGTAAGCAAAAAAACAATTGTGAATTTTCTATAGGAATAAATGCCACAAACATTATATAACAGTAAAATGGAATACAAAGTGACTGTTCTTTTGTTTATCACATCATGGTGTAATTCATTATTTGCTTATCATTTGTTTATCATTTATCATTAGTTTATCTGACAGACTGTGAGCTAAGGGCATAATGTGTTGTCTACATCACCCATGTTCTTTCCCATCAGGTCAGAGAAGGTAAATTGATGACACTGGCAAAATCCTTTGGAATTCACCAACCTCCCCAGATAGACAGTCAAAATCAATCTCTTTAGGTCAGGATTTTCTGGATCTGGAGTCAGTAGTAGCTCCCTCTTGGGGCAGGAGGAAGTTAGAACACGTAGAGGTGGGAAGTGCTACTTGATCAGGATTTTCAGAAAATGCCTCTCTGAGAAAATCGCATTTGAGTTACGACAAGATTGATGCTAACGCGGTAGCCATGCAAAAATTTAAGGTAACAACATTTGAAGCAGAAGGGATAGTGGCAGCGTGAGTCGGGGGAAGAAAGTGTGGGATGAGATCACTGAGCCAATCAGAAACTGATAATTGGGGCCTTTTGGGACACAGGAAAACATTTGGATTTTATTCCAAGTTCAATGGGAATATATTGGACAGTATTGAGCAGGTTAACAGTGTATCAGCCATGAGCTGCAGCATCTTATGGCAAAAGAAGAAAATTTTCTAACACCCAGAATATAAGAAGTCACAAGACAGCACTAGCATTTAGGAAGCTCTGGCTCTCTAGATAATTTCCGTTACTTGCAACACCATATATTCTCATGCACACACACACACACACACACACACACACACAAATCCCATTATGTCCCACCCAACTTCCTCTTCCTTTGAGGGTTAGAGCCTCAGAAACACTGTTTTATTGCTCCTTAGCAAAGAATACACAAGTTGACTTAGGATTTCTCCTGGCTCAACCAGGAAGGTTTTTACAATGATTTGGTTGGTCTGACGCCACTAGTCCCACTTCTTTGGGGAAAAACCTTGTGTTTTCCTTAAACCTGATAGTTTACCTCATGCTGTCCTTTGAAGGAAAGGAAAACTTGGCTTTTAAGATGAACACACAATTCAACAAGTGCTTTTTGAATAATTCCTAAAATCATACTGTTATGGGTTCTGTGAGAGAAACAAAGTTAAATTTGTTGGTTTAGCAGGCTCTGAAGTTGTGGAATATGATCATTACTACTTGGTACTAATCAATTTGTCATTACGTACATTGGTACTTGCTAGAATATATTTCTCAGGTCATTAATGATTAATTCCATATTGAAATCCAAAAATTCCACTGGTTCTGGTATATGCAATACAAGATTCACATTTTACTCCCCACAAACTTTTCAAAATGTCACTACATATCAGTTATAATGAATAATACTTCAGAATCTTATTTTTATTCCTTGTCATTTGTTGCTTGATTTTTTTCCAATTTTAAATTCATTACTGACATTAATTAAAGCTAAAGTACTCAGCAACTCTGGAAGCATCTATAAAATAGAGTGGTACATTTGTATTTTGAGAGCAGTTTTCTCTGAATAATTCCAAACTCTGAGTGTGGTTGATTTTAGATGAGACTAGGTAACACGATATTCATTTTTTAAGCAAGATTACATTCCAACCAGACATCGAAAATGAGTTTGTATTTCTTAAGATAAGGCTAATATTACATGTGAATTACATGAAGAGAGAGAGAGACAGAATACAGAATTGGGCATTTAAAAACAAGAGCATTGATAAAATATGGACTATACGATTCCTGTAACTATAATCCACATTTAGGAAATATGACTAATGGTGGCCATTGCGAGATGGAGTCCAACAAATTTAATAGGCTGAGGATAAAATCAAAGAGGTCAGCATCCTGAAAAAGATTCTAACTTGATTAAAACCTGTCAGAGGGAGAAGAGATCCTTGGTTTGGAGGAGCCACTATCAGTTTTGTTCCCCCAGTGTAGGGTGTTCTGATGGGCATTTTTCCCAAAGATAAGCATCTAGAAGCCTTCTTCCTAGTTTAGTGCAGGTATGCTCAGTAAGGAAATTTTCTGTTGTAAAACCAAGCTTCCTAAGCCAGGGATGAAGACTTAATAGAACTGTTCAACAACAAAATGTTCTAAACTGAAAATTGTGAGCTTCCTTCCTCTAAAGGTATTCCAGATGCTTAAAATAAAGTTCTACATGAGTGATAGACTAGCCTAGAAGACTTCCAAGGCTACTTCCCAATCAGCCATTCCAAGAATATGGAAGAATATCTGCACTCTTTGTAGAGTGATAAAAGTCCTACTACCATAGATATCTGTTTAAATCCCCAGGTCAAACTACTTTGGAGCTCCTATTATTAATAATAATAATAATAAATAGAGCCATTTAAATATGTTGAGTTGTTTCCAAACTCCCAAGGAAATCATTTGCTTTAACTGCCCTTTATACAATCTTTGTTTCCTTTTGACTCATTTTTCAGTCCTGCTTCTCAAATGAATATAGTTCTTTCTGCTGCCTTTTGAGATACGTCCTCTGTGCTTTTAAACACTTTATTGAGAATGCTGCTGTTCATGACCCACATCTTTTCTCCATCCTCACATTTCTATTGCATTTGATACCAGTGACTCCTCACCTACCTCTTTATTCCTACAACACTCTAAGCTCATGTAGAGAGAAACTATATCCTTAATAACCTTATATCCCCCTCTAACATTATTTTGCTCATAAGAGGCCTCCAAACATGCATTAAATGAAAAAAATGGCATCTCCATCCTACTTCCTTAGTTGTAAACCCCTAGAGGCATTTCCTGTTTCATCTTTTCTTTCTACTCACCCCAAAAATACAATCCATCACCAGTGTTTATAAATTTAATTTTAAAATATGCTTATGTTTAACCTTACCTTTCTCTTCCTAGAGCTTTTCACCAACTGCAGACATAATTCTCTTCAGAGCTGCGCTGTTTCAATAACTTCTAAGTTACGTTTCAGACCCCTAGTTCACCCTCATAAAGGGATCTTAGAGAAGATGAAATAATCTTCAAAAGATCAGTTTTCATCACATCACTCCACACGCCATCCCTCAAAAAACAAGACCTACATGTTGCATTCCCATTCTCTGAACACACTCTGGCCCTGTAGGTATCAATCAGTTACCTACTCTTTCTGCAGACTACAGTGACTGGAATCAGTATTGACTTCACGGGAAACATATATACAAGGCACCTGGAGGAGCCAAATTGTTTCTGAAACTCAAGGTCAGATGATCACATTAGTTTAAGTGATTGCACCTTGTGGTAGGCAAAATTCCAGGATGGCCCCCAAGATCCCCAGCCCCTGGTACATATGCCCTGTATAATCCCATCCCCTCAAGTGTGAATGTGATCTGTAAACATGACAGATGTCACTCTCATGATTAGATGAGTAGATTACTTTACATGGCAAAGGTGAAGGGATTTTGCAGATGTAATATAGGTCCCTAATAAGTTGACTTTGAATTAATCAAAAGGCAGACTATCCTAGGGGACCTGATCTATTAATAATTAGGTCAGCCTTTTAAAAGAGGGTGTAGAGGTAAGAGACAAGATGCAATTAGCAGGTGCTCTTCTGCTGGCCTTGAAGAAGCAAACTGGTATGTTACAGAAAGTGCAACATGGTAAGGGATGGTGGGCGGTCTCTAGGAGTGAAGAATTAAGTTCTTCCAACAACGATTGACCTAGGCAGAGGGCCTTGGACGTCAGATAAAATTGCATTCCTGGCCAACACCTTGACTGCTGCCTGTGAAACCCTGAAAAAAGGACCCAACTATTTCCAGACTTCCAACCCACAAAAACTGTGAGATAATAAACATGTGTTGTTTTAAGCTGCTAGGTTTGTGGTAATTTGTTACATAACACAAAAAAGTAATGCACACTCTGTCTCCTCTTACTGAATTGCCTGGACCTCTTTTTTTCTTTTGCCATCTTAATTTCTCTGACTACATTTTCATGACCCGAAGTCTTGATTTCTGCATTATCCCAACCTCTAGAAACTCCATGTTTCTAACCCATACAAAACTTCTACAGATTTTCAATTCTGGAGCCTGCACGTGTCTTCTTTCTGTGAGCTTCCCCTCAACTCCTGCTTCTTCAGACTATACATTCTAAGCACAGCACTGTTTCTTCTAGTAGCTGCTTTATGCCACCTACGTCCCTGCCCTGCCACCTACATCCCTGTCACCTGAAGGCCCTATCTACAACCCTGCGTAAATTGTTCCAATCCAAACTACGCTACATCTCATGCTCAGTCAACTACAGAATTACAGGGCAAAAGACCTCCACATTTTCACTGGAGCCAATTTGCATACGGCTGTCAACGAGTTTCTCTTTTGCCTTGAAGTCATAATTATCTCTTTGAAGCAAGTTCAGAGAATTACTAAAATAAAGTGGGCAGTTGACCTGGGTTACCAGACACACCTTGACAGACCCAAACAGACAGTTTGATAAAAAGAAGTATTGCCTGGCAGCAAATGTTCTTTAGTGCAATCCTGCTACAACAGGCCCCAGTGTGGCTGTAGCTTCTTCCCTCTGATGCTCCTGGACTTCAGAGATGTGGATTGATTGCTTCTGTCCTCCCTTTGTTCTCCAAATCAGCTAAGTCCCTGGCCTCAGACCTCCCTCAGATCCCTGCCACAGGCAAACCCACCAGTGATGCCTGTTCAAGCCTACATGATCCATTTGGAAGCAGCTCTAGCTGCCATCTTGTCCTATCCTCTGGGAATTCCACCATATCCCTGAGAAGGGGACACACAACCTCTGCTTAATATCACTCAGCACTTGAGCACAAGCTCAAACAGTGCACATCAGATGCAATTGTCCCTCAGTATCTATGGGGGATTAGTTCCAAAGCTCCCCAATATATCGAAATCTTTCCCTTATATAAAATAGCATAGTATTTGAATATAACCTATATACATCTTCCCATGTACTTTAAATTATCTCAACATTACTTACAAAATCGAACACAAGGTAAATGCCATATAAAGAATTATTATACTGTATTATTTAGGAGATAATGATAAAAACATATTTACGTGTTCAGTACAGATGCTTTTTTTAAAAATATTTTTGATTCATGGTTGGTTGAATTCATGAATTAGGAACCCACAAATATAAAGGTGTTTTTCACATTCTTGTCTACATATACTTATTGTGATGCTTAATTTTATGTTTCAAGTTGATTGAGATACAGGATTCCATATATTATTCAAATATTATTCTGGGTGTCTCTGTGAGGGCATTTTTGAATGAGATAAACATTTGAATCAGTAGACTTGAGTAAAGCAGTTTGTCCTCCCTAATGTGGGTTACCCACTCTAATCAGTTAAAGGCCTAAACAGATCAAAAAGACTGGGTAAGAGGGAACTTCTCTGATCTGACTGCTTGAACTGGGACATTGGTTTTTTTCCTGCCCTCAGACTCAAATTTACACTATCAGCTCTCCTGGGTCTCCAGCTTGCTGACTTCTGATCCTAGTACTTCACAGTCTCCACAGTCACGTGAGCCAATTCCTTATATTATCTCTCTCTCTCTCTCTCCCTCTCTCTCTCCTCTCTCTCTCTCTCTCTCTCTCTCTCTCTTTCTCTGAAGAACTCTGACTAACGTACTTATCATTATCCCAACTACTTAAGATCCTAAAGAGCAGGAATCATTCATCGTGATTCTCTTGCCTTTTTTTTCCACGTCTAGTACCATGCTTTGCATGCTGCGAGTATTATGTAAATGTTGTTGACTGAATCCCCAGAGTAAGAAAATCTAGTGGTAAAATCCCTTACCACGAGTGTGATGTACTAGCATAAGCAATATTGATCGTCATGCCCCTTAGTGCTTTCAGCAAGCCAAGGCATTTCCTGTAGACAAATAATTTGAGTGGCCCTGGTTACAGAGAAGAAGGGAAAGAAGATAGCCTTTTCTCTCAGCAGAGGACTGTGAGTCAGTTCTCCTAAGGAGGCTTCCTCTGTGTTTGCAATCACTTCGGTATTTCTAAAACAGCCAGCAAAGATGAAAAGGAGTAAAAAACAGATTGTCACTTGTCAAACCAGAATCAGAGTGAAAATTAAATAACTGGAGTTTCGGAGACTTTGTGGATTATTCTATTCAAAAGATAAAACCTCATTTCTTTTTAAGTGCAAGAATGATGAAGGAACAAGGAGGCAAAGAATAGCTAGTGCAGCCTGGGCAGAGGCTCACTCCAGAGAGCATTCAAAAAGCTACAAACCTTGATGAAAGGAAAGAAAAAAGAGCCAGGCATGTTAATCTCCAGAGGCAGCCTTGCTAAGGCATGTAACATTTCTCTTTCCATAAATATTGGAAACAGGGTTGCTCAGCTACAGCAGGGGCCATTTTTTAGCCTGGTCCTAAGAATTCAAGGACAAATAGATAAGTTCATTTAAAAAGATTAGTTTTATTTGGTCAGGCTAGCTGATTGACTAGGCACTGGGCTGGATGAAAATCATCCTGACCCTGGAGCAATCAAAATTGTTATTCATGCAATTGATTCAAAACTTGGCCCCTCAAACAACCTTCAGGGAGAGCCTGACCTGACCTTATCAGGACTCTGGAGAGTTTTCCATTCCCAATTCCTAAAACAATGCCATTGATTTCTGTAAACAATAAGCAACTGGGATTCCAGCTTTTAAAAGAAACACCGAAACATCCTGGTACAAGTGCTGAACCTCTTGCTTCTTGGGAAATCAACCTGAGACTTAAATATAACCTGGAATTGGCACAGAGAGTGTTTATAGTTTGAATGTTGATTAAATCCCCCCAAGTCCCACAGGCTCTTATCTACAAAGCAGTAAGCTCCACTTTCTGTAGCTCTATAAACACTTGTATTCTCTCCAGTGGTTAGATTGCCTCCTGCAAATATGTTACAGTGAGCGAGACCAATTGCCTTTTTGTTTTCAGGTTATGGGGCCATCATTTAGCCTGAGTCTACACATATGGTTCTGTGTGAATTGACATACCTGTTTCTCCAACGTTTCTGACCACTTCAGAAAAAATAAATTCATTGAAAATAGATTAAAACTTGATTGAACATTGTCAATCTCAAAATCAAAGTCAAAATAAAGATCCAGAGAAGTGAAAGGGGTATAAATAGCTTCATTAAAAGGACATAACTCTTTAGTATAAACCGGTCTATTACACTAAATTAACCTATCCATTTAATCAAAAAAGAAACACTAGATGTGATGTTTCTGCATAGACACACACACGGTTGTGCTGCTTCAATGCCAAAGTTGTTCTCCACTGGTTGGAAAAAGGTGAACATCCAGTTAATATTAGGAATAGCCTTAGGCACCAAGCCACAAGAAAAATACCAGTATGTAGCTTAGGATTCTATCCAGAGGGCCCTATGATGCCAGGGCATGATCCCAAGGTGGAGCATGATCCTATTCCAGCAGGAGTTTACACAGAGCGGAGTCGGAGTGTTTCGACAAGCTCAGTTGGAAAATGTGTACACAGAAAACCAAACCTCAAACTCAAAAGTTAATCTGGGGATGACCAGAATAGGACATAAATCCAAAGGCAAAGTGTTGGGCAGATTCAAGAATGAAGATTAGCAGATAAGAATAAAGTAGACGAACCCAAAATTGCGACTGCGCATGTGGCTGGAGGAGCACATTTTTAACAGTATGAAAAGAGTCTGAGTGGATTGGTTGATTGGAAGGCATGGGATTAAAAGAAAAAAAAAAAACAACAGAATGTACAGCCTGGGTAGGGAATCACAAATATCTAAGCCTACCATTTCTTGTTTAACCTTCGAGTATCTCTCAAACATGTACTATCCTAGGGTAAAAGCACTTTCCCCCTCAAATGATTTTGAAAAATAAGAACAAAGCTAGAGGAATCACACTTCTCAGTTTAAAAACTTATTACAGAGCTACAATAGTCAAGACAGTATGTGGCACTAGCATAATGAAAGACATGGAGATCAGTGGAATAGAATTGAGAGACCAGAAATAAACCTTCACATTTATGGTCAATTTGTTAGGTTTGTCTCCGTGGATGTTCCCTGGTCCCCTGGTCCCTCTGTTCCCAGTGTCAAGAATGAGTACTGGTACTGAGGCAAGCCGATGACAGAGTGATCACAGACACAGAGCAATTTTATACAGTTTATCGCATAAAAGAAAGAATGAAAGTACAGAAGGAAGCTACACAAAGTGAAAATATATTACAGAGAGAGGAAAACAAGTCGGTCTCCACGAGTGGAGAAAGATGCCAAAGTCTGAGCCCACGCTGCCTTTTATAAGCTCACTAGTTTGTCCTGCCTTTCTCCTGTCAGGATTGGTTATCATTTCCCACCTTTGAAGATAATTGACAGGTTGGGGTTACATAACAGATTACATGACAGGTTACATAACAGGTTGGTTATGTAACAGTTTCCCTTTCTGCGCATGAGTCTTCTCCAGAATTATTTTTTTTTATTTCAGCATATTATGGGGGTACAGATGTTTAGGTTATGTATGTTGCCCTTGCCTCCCTACTCCCCCCCAAGTCCAAGTTTCAAGTGTGCCCATCCCTTGGATGGTGCGCGTTGCACTCTTTGTCTCCAGAATTCTTCACAAGGCTCCATCCATGTTATGCTAATTGGATAGTAATGAGCTCTGGGTCAGTTAAAGGTTACTAGGAACTTTTTACTATGTATGTTCCTACCAGTGATCAGTTCCTAGCTGCAATTTGGTTCCTGGCTACAATTTGGTTCCTGCTCTCCACCATTAGCCACTTCCTTGCCACCTGTTTACCCTTCACCAGTCCTAACAAATTGATGTTTGACAATGGTGCCAAGACAATTCAGTGTCAAAAAAAATAAAAAATAGTGTTTTCAATAAATGATACTAGGACATATGAATTTTCACATGCAAAAAAAATGAAGTTGGACCTCTACATATTAATAACACCATATGCAAAAATTAACTCAAAATGGATCTTCAACTAAACAGCTAAAACTAAAACTATTTTAAAAAATATGGGTAAATTTTCATGACCTTAGATTATACAATGGTTTCTTAGCTATAACACCAAAAGTCCAAGCAACAAAAGAAAAAATAGATAAACTGGACTACATCAAAATTCAAAATTTTTGTGATTAAAAGATACCATCAAGAAAGTAAAAAAAAAAAAAACCTGCAATATGGGAGAAAATATTTTTAAATCAAATATCTAATAAGGGATTTACATGCAGAATATATAAAGAATACTTATAATGCAATAATAAAATGACAACTCCATTTTAAAATGGGCAAAAGATCTGAGTAGAGATTTCTGCAAAGAAGATATTTAAAGCACCAATCAGCACATGAAAAGATACTCAACATCATTAGTCATTAGGGAAATGTAAGCTAAAATGACATGAGAGACGATCATGGCATAGGCAAGCTTGGCTGTGCACATCTCAGTATCTGCTCACATGGCTACTGAGCACAGCACCAATAAGAAACACATATCACCCACCAGCACAATAGTGTACACACCAATTTTGTGTGCACCCTGGTTCTATTAATACTTCACCAATCTCCAGGCAATGCCATTGCAGCCCCAGTAGGGGAAAAATAACAGAAACACTGTTGTTGTGCTAGCCTGGAATGTTCAGCAAAATTGTTACAAAGTAGATTAAGCAAGTACCAAGATAGCTACTGCAGTGGCGGTTAAGGGAAGTGCCCAGCACTTTCCTGGGTGCCTCAGCACTTTCTTGCCCTGAAGTGGCTGGCTTTGACCAGCCCTGACTGCTTTAGAACAGCTTTGGCTGTCCTATAGTGTTTAGCTAACTGTAATACTAAAATCTCCACCTAATGAAAAATTTTAGTATCATTAACATAACATGGGTTGCATGACTGTGCATGATGATGGTACTGCACCTGTGTGGTTTGTTTCCACTGTGAACAAAGATACAATGTAAAAATGTTGCATTACTCACTGGGAAGGGATTGAAAGCAACACCACAGAGTGGGCAGATACAGATTTTGCTTGCAAGGAGCTCCTGTGAAAAAATTCCTGTGCTGTCCAGGAGCAAGTACCTAGGGATTAACCTCTAATAAACTCATCTAACTCTCCAAACTGGATTTGTCAGAGTCATTCTTTGGTCTCTCAGATCCTTCTCAGTTTGGAAAGTGGTTTTTCTCTACTGTCCCAAGATTTTCCCCAAATACCAGCCAACATCTAACCATGTGAAACACTCTCAGTAAGTTAAAAATAGAAGAGACTCTACTCAACCTAATAAAAAGAGCATATACAAAAAAACAACAAGCCAGGCACAGTAACTCACGCCTATAATCCTAGCACTCTGGGAGGCCGAAGCAGGAGGATCACTTGAGGCCAGAAGTCTGAGACCAGCCTGAGCAACATAATAAGACCCTGTCTCTATAAAGAAAATTTTTAAAAAATTAGCTGGACATGCTGTCACACACCTGTAATCCTAACTACTCAGAATGCTGAGCCAACAGGATCACTGAAGCCTAGGAGTTCAAGTTTGTAGCGAGTTATGATCATGCCACTGCACTCCAGCCTAGGGGATGGAGTTAGACCCTGTCTCAAAAACCAAACCAAACCAAACCAAAACAAACAAACAAAAAAGCTACAGCTAGCATAATAATAATGAAAGACTGTATGCTTTGCTCTAAGATCAAGAACAAAGATGTTCATTTCTATTCAGTCCTATTCAATATCACACTTGCAGTCCTAGCCAATGCAATAAAACAAGAAAAATAAATAAAAGACATATAGATTAGAAAGGAAGAAATAAAACTGACCCTATTCATGGATGACATGAAAGTCTATGTAGAAAATCTCAAGAATTCTACCAAAAAAAAAAAAAAAAACTCCAAGTACTAATAAGTGAGTTCAGTAAGGTTGTAAAATACAAGGTCAAAATTAAAAATTAAATACTCTTTCTATTTACTAGCAATGAATAATTGAAAATAAGAATTTTAGAAACAATACTATTTACAATAGCCACCCCCAAATTAATAAGACATGTACATGATCTATATACAGAAACTATAAAATACTCACAAAAGAACACTCAAAACCGTATACGGAAAACTGTAAAACACTCATAAAAGAACACTCAAAAAAGACCTAAATAAAAGGAGAAACATGACATGTCTTAAATGACCTACAGATTTAACAGGATTTCAATCAAAAACCTTAGAGGAAATTTTGTATATACAGACAAGCTGATTCTAAAATTATATGGAAATAATAATAATAAATAAAAATAAAATGATATGGAAATTGAAAGGAGCTAGAATAGCCAAAACAATTTTGAAAAATAAGGAAAAAGAAGATTCTCAATAACTGATTTCAAGACAGTACATATTGGCAAAGGGATCTGCACACAAATCAAGGGAACAAAATAAAGCCCAGTAATAAACCCACATAAATATGGCCAATTGATTTTTAACAGCTTTATGGAGATATAATTCACATACCATATAATTCACCTATTTAAAGTACACAATTCAATGGTTTTTAGTGTATTTACAAATGTCATAATCAATTTTAGAATATTTTCACCACCCCCCAAAAAAATGCCACATTAGCAGTCACTCGCCATACCTCCCAATTCCCCTTGCCCAATGAAACCGTTAATTTACTTTCTGTCTCTACAGATTTGCATACTCTAGACCCTTCCCATAAATGGAATTGTACAATTTAAAATACACCCACATGAGATACTACTTCATACCCACTAAGATGACTATGGTCCAAGCAATAGCTATTAATAAGTGTTATTGAGGATGCAGATGAATTATAACTCTATGTTTTGCTGGTGGGAATGTAAAATGGTGCAGCCACTTTAGAAAACAGCTGGGAAGTTCCTTAAAAGTTTAAACATAGAGTTAGCATATGACTCAGAAATTCCACTCCTATATACCAATAAGCTGATGGGCATCAGTTGATGAATGAATAAAATATGGTATATCCATATAATGGAATGTTAGCAACAAAAAGGAATGAAATGCTAATACGTGCTGAAATATGGATGACCCTTGAAAACATGCTAAGTGAAAGAAGCCAGCCACAAAAGACCACGTATTGTAGAATGCCATCTACATAAAATATCCAGAATAGGCAAACCTAGAGGGACATAAAGTAGATTAGTAATTGCCCAGGGTTAGGGAGAGTGGGGAAAATATGGGTGACTTCTAAGAAATGCAGTATTTCTTTTTGGGATGATGAAAATGTTCTAAAATTGTTGTGGTCAGGGATGAATAACCTTGTGAATATACTAAAAACCACTAAATTGTACACTTTCACTGAGTGAATTGTACGGTATGTAAATGACATTACAACAAAGCTGTTACCAAAAAAAACAGCCTCACATTTTGCATCGTGGATTTATTTCTCTATTACTTTCCCCAACTGATTCATTTTTGGGGTTCTCTTATTTTGAAGGACATTTGTCATCTTTTAAAATTAACTGAGTTTCTTATGAGAGGTGATTGATGAGTTTCAGGCTCAGAATAGCACAAAAATCTTACTTTGGGAAAACAGAACAGTTGCAATCACTATTTCTAAACTTATATGGCACAATTTCTTTCTTAATTCCTGCTTCGTTGGGAGAAGATATGCCGGGAGGAAGTGAAATATAGAGTATGTAACTGGGGTTACTGAACAGTCCAGGTTTGATAAGAAAATGGGAATATAGAAGAGAATAAGACCAAAAAACAGAAAAGCCAACTCAATTTCTTATCCCCTACAAACATCAGAAAGGTTTATCTCTAGTGAATCATATGAGTTATATCACATACCCTTCTAAAGGTTCTAGTGCCTGTAGAATTTGTCCATGTCTCTGTGCTCATCTTGGTCATGCTTTCTCCTCCCTCTGGTCCTCTTCTGGAAATTTCTTCCTTATATCCTTTCTCTACTCCCTCACTGATAATTCCTACTTGTGCTTCAGGTCTCAATTTTGAAATCATTTCCTCTGGATAATAGTATCACATGCTTACTCTAAACATGGCATTGATTGCATTATATAATAGAAAGAAAACAGTTATTGAGTATTTACTAGAAGCTAGGCACTGTGTGAAGATGTTTACAT
>RJWJ010020675.1:0-28743 GCA_004363605.1 Indri indri | reverse complement strand
TGCTGTGATCTAGCCCCGCTTATTTAAAGAAATGTCCTCTTCGCTTCAGCGGACTCAAACAATGAGCTCAAACCTTTGGAGACTAATTAGTCCTCTCCCAACAACACAGTTTTCCTGCATGGGACAAAAGATAGAATGTCTTTTAGAAGCCATTGTAAAGGCTTCCACCCAGCCCCTATCTCTAGGAGTTTCCTGTGCAGAGTCGGCGCCACATCCAGGATGCGGGTATTGACCCAGGAGGAAAGGGTGTCTTTTCCTATCTGGAGTAATCCTGGGGGAGGGCGGGAGCCGCCCAGGCTACAGAAAGCCTCATTCCTGGAAGGTCGGGGAGGTTTTAGACTAATCTCAGGATTTGGCAACTCTTTGAGGGCAGGCTGAGAATCCAGCCCCAGAATGGACTCAAGAGTTCATTCTGGCCCCCAGAAAGCCTCCGTGCAGCCCCTCCTGCCTCTCAACCCCGCCTTTTCCCGCAGTCTCCACCACCACTCCTAGCCCAAATCTGGAACTTTACTTCCTAGAACACTTACCCAGCAATGGGCTTTCCCTGTTGTCCACATTTAGGATCATTCGTGGTTCGATACAGCACCCAATTATAATCTGGTGGAGTAACCTGATTCTGAATAACGAACTCCCTTGCTTTTCCCCACATAGCGCGTAAATGGCATTTATCAACTTTGATTGAAGATCTTTGGCTTTTTTTTTTTCTTGCCTGCCTCTAATTAGCTGGACCGCGAATAGAAGAAACAAAGCAAAATTAACCAGCTCATTTACAGCTGGGTTGAATAAAGCATTCACTAGTCCGTTCATTTTCAATTTGCTGAGCTCACCTACAACATATTTTTCCAAGGGCTCTGTCTTAGAGAAGAGAGAAGAAGCCCTGACCCAGGAGGTGACATTGCCCCACATCAGTGTGACAGCTGCCAGGGCTCCTGGGAGGGGCACACTCATGCTGACACCAGAGCTTCTGTTCTCTACCTCTGAAATGTGTAGTTGTAACAGGACAGAATTGTTTAAAGAATTCTTTATTGTATCGCTAGCATCCTTAAGCTAAGGGTAAAATGGCATGCCCATGCATTTAAATAAAATAGTTTCAGTGTGTATGTATTAGTCTTGTTTGCCGCATATTCATATATACTTTGAATTTTAGTTATCAACAAAAGCTGTTTCTAGCCTACTTTTCTGGATCTTGCCTCCCCCCGCCCTCCGCTTACCCTATCCAGCTTTCACAGAGCTACCTGTTGAGATTATGCATAAAGATTGTGTAGAAAACACGAAATTAATGTTTATTATCATTATATTCTTTTTTAAATGCAAATCTGATCATGTCTCTCTCCCTTTGGAACTTTTATGGCTCTGTCGTCTATAAAGTGCAAAGACTTTAATGTGGCTTATAAGCGCTAACGTTTCGGAGTCCCTCCTTCTCTCTCTGGCCTTGTCTCTCAGCAGGCCCTCCCTTGCACCCTGCACCTAGCCATGTCTGACAGACGTTTCTGTTTCCTTGCCTTTGTCAAGCTGCCCTCTTTGCCAGCTATGCCCTTTCCACCCTGGCATGCCTGTCCACCGGGTGAAACTCTACTCTTCTTTCAAGACTCAGCTCAAGTGACACATCTGCTAAGGCAGTGATCCTTAATTTGGGGTCCATGAATTGCTTCAAATTGTATGCAAAATGATGCGCTTTGTGCATTTTCATGAGAAGAGAACTTTTTTTTGTTTGTTTTTTAAATTGGATTCTCAAAGTAGCCTGTGATCCCTTCCAAACCAAGTTTGGACAGGGTCTGAGACATTTCATTTTCAACACATTGTGTCTGAGGTCTTGTGAGACATCTGAGTAAAGATGTGAGTCAGCAGTTGGGTGTATCTGTCTGGAACCCAAGAGAGGAGGTCTGCATTGATGACATTGCATTTGGGAACTGCCTAAAAATGGCAACTGAAGCCCTGGGCGAGATTAAGTCAACCGAAGGTAATAGCAAACACCTAGCATTTAGTATGTGCCCTGTATTGTCCTAAGCATTTACATGTTTCATTGACTCTTGGAATCCTTCGCCAACTCTGTGCAGCAGGTGCTCTTTAGGACCAGGCTTGAGAAACTACAACATTTAAATGCCAAGTAAACGAGGATGAGCTGATACAGGAGCCAGAGAAAGAGTAGGCATGGAGTAAATGAAGGAAGAATGTGATATCATAGAAGCCAAGAGAAGCTTGAGTCTTGGAGAAAGGAAAGAGAGAGTTCAGCTGTGCTACTGAGAAACTAATGACGATGAGGACTAATGCGAAGTGTCTTTTGTTAGACGGAGATAATGAATTAAAGGTGGAATAGTAGTTAACAGTGGGTGGTGGAGGCAGGAGCCAGGTTAGAGTGGTTCTGGAAGGGAGTAGAAGGTGAGGAAGAGGAGACAGCTAGATTCCCAAGTCAGGAAAAGGTAGGAGCAGGGAGAGGCAGTAGCTGGAGGGGAGAGTGAGGGGAGGGAAGGATTTCCTAGAAATGGGTACTATTTAGGCAGTCAATGCCAATAGAAAGGGTTCTGCAAAAAGGATAAAGATATAGGAGAAAATATGATAATCCGTAATGTCAGCTCTCTGACAAGGTGCAGGCAGATGGACTTCAGACCACATGTGAATGGATGGATTTAGGTAGGAGGTGGGAACATCTCCCTTCCCACAGCTAGAGGGAGGGAAGGGAAGATGGGGTCTCCATTCCGTGGTGAAAATGCAGCCCCCCTCCCCGACCTGAAGAGCATGGAGGTTTGAAATAGCTGTTTGGGGCAGTGTTGAGCGAGAGCCCAGGTGAGACGAGCGATTAGGTATGCATGGAGGTGTGAGTCTACCTTGTCTATTTGCCTGCCGCCGGGCTCCAGCTACCTAGGTAGGGTCAGGCAGAGAAGTGGTGGGTAGTTGGGATCACCAAGGTTTGGGGTAAGGGGGACTGTTGCTAGGTGGTATGAACAAAACATAAGAGCAAGGGATTTTAGGGCATGGCTTAAGCTGATTATTGATCCTTTATTCAGCAGCATGATGGAAGAAACGGTTCCAAGAAACTGTGGGTTCCACTGTCAGTGGGCAGACTGAGCCCACTGACACAAGAGCCAGCCTGCTGGCATCCAAATTCCGGCTCCTCCTCTTAGGAATTGTGGAACCTTGAGCCAGGGACTTAACCTCTCTCTGCCCTCAGTTTCCTCTTCTGTAAAACAGGGATGATGATAATAGTACTTACCTCATAGTTGTTGTGAGGATTAAATGAATCTATATACATAAAGCCCCTAGAACAGTGCCTGGCAAAGTAAACCCTGGGCACATTATTATTTCTTACCACACTATTATTATTGTTACGAAGAACACTCCAAGTGATAAACTTAGAGTTTTATGTAATAAAAATGGTGAACTCAAAACCATATGTTCTTTAAACTCATCACAGTAGGTGCTCTGTTGCTTTTAAATACCTTAAGCACTTTGATCATTGTTAAGAACATCCAAGAGACTACCAGGCATGCCTCGGTATTATAATTATTATTTTACAGATGAGGAAATGGAGACTTGGAGGGCACAGGGCTCGTTAGTGGCATGAATTGAAGCCTGGGCCTCCAACGTGCTTCCCACCTGCTAAAGTTGCCTCTCAAGATGCTGTTTGATCTGTAATTAATTCTCGTTCTCTGCTCAGACGTTTTCTTTGGCTTGAGATGCTGCCTTTGCTGTCTGACCCACCTAATACAGGTCAAGACTAAAAGCAAACTAGTATTCTTCAATGGCAATCAATGTCATTTTGAAACTCCCATTTTCCAAATCCACTTGAAAGCAAGCCTTGTGCTTCTGTGTACTTTCTGTTAGAAAAAACTGGCAAGTCGGCTGCTGATGGTGGTAAACTATCTTAAGAAACAGAATCCTTTAATAGAGGGACAGGCAGTTCCTTGTACACCCAAATAAAAGCCACTGCTTTTTTATAATGACTGTTTCATTAGTGATGTCCCCGAGATTTGGCCTCTAAGCCTCTCTTTCAAATGTGATGGATTATTTTCGCACAATAGTGTGGTCTGGCATTAATGGACTTCTGCTTCCATGTCCGCTGTCACTGAGCTTTTGAACATGTAAGGCCATACCATGTCCCGTTTCTTTGGGTGACCTCCAACTGATATTTCACTGTGACTTAAGAGATAACAAACAATTCATGGGTCTAGAGTTTAAACAGGTGGATGAAAGAGAATGGGTGGGATACATTTTAAAATGAGACAGGTTTAAAAAAAAAAAAAAGGTAAAAAGGGAAATCTTGTTTAGAAGACCAGACAATTTATTAGTACTCAGTTATCTTTGTGTTAAAGGTGGGGCTAGTTAACTCTAAATTACCACGGCATCTAATTCAATGCACTGAGAGTTATCAGTGAAGTCCAAGACACACTGAGCTGATTTTTTACAGAAGCATCAAGATCAATTTTACAGAAATGCCAGGATCGATCCTTACACCATGATTTTCCTGGAAAAGAGAATTTAGGAAGGTATTCTTTTTATGTATGCTGTATATCAATTGGCAAGTATGCCTTGGACAGCAGTAGGCTATCTTAAGTACAGAACCCTTTGTATATCCCTAAATGTGTAATTATAATTAAAATATAGTCAAGGGACCACAGCTAACTTTCTGTTCATTATTAGCACAAATACTAAATATTATATTTGGAAATGTGTCTTTTTATGTGTCGTGTGTGTGCAAGTACATAATCCTTGTATTACTCTGCCCATCTGTATCATGTGTCCATAAATTTTCAATCTGAATTCTCTTTCATGCTTCATTCTGGCAGGGTTGAATGTCTTACATAGAGCCAGCTGGGTACCTTCTTACGATGTGAGACAAATAAGCAGAAATCTCAAGGCAGGCACTCTACCGCAGCTCCTTCCCACCCTAAAAAAGTTGGGAAGTGCAAACTTCTCCAGAGAACCCTAATCAGATGCCTCTTGTTCTCTGGAATTGTTTGAACCTATTATTAAGCACAGTATTGTTTGAAGCTTTAGAGTTTGTCTGTCACTTGCAAAATTTTTAGTAAATAATCTTTGGGGGTTATTTGAATATATTTTAAGAGCTATCAAAGTGTTCATACCTTGACTCATTCTATATTGCCACTTATAATTTTCCAAAGGAAAATAAATGTAAAGTTATATTCATAAATACCTCATTGCAGAGAGCTTTGTAAAAGTGGACAACCAGGAACAATCATAAAGGCAACAAAAGGGAAATGGTTGAATAAATTATAGTACATCGCTTCATCTAAAATGAGAATTACAGGAACTATGTAGCAGCACATTATGATGGTATCAAGTGAAAAGAGCAGTTCAAAATTGTGTCTCCGTCATGGCAACTGTGTACGAATCCCATAAACCGAGGATCAGAGGCTGCAGAGCAATGTGAGGCTTTAGGTGACTTTCGTCTATGAGATTTCTTTTTGACCGTGGACAGGGATGGAAGTTGGGCTGCAGAGCTGGGCCAGCCATCATGGAGAGAGAGGTTTGTGTTTTATACTAGCGAGCTTGAATTTCATCCAGAGAGAGAGAGATGATCAGATTTGTGTTTTGCAAAGATTAGCTACTGTATGGGGAAGGAACTGGAGCAGGATGAGTGTGACTGTCAGAAGACTGACCAGTTGGCAGTCCTGACCCGGTGGCGCCTTTAGTCACGAGAGATATGGAGGGATTGATTCATGGAGGGGCATTAGTTATGCTAGCACCTGTCCTAAAATATGAAAATACCCGTGCACTTTAAGATTCTTGAACTATGTCTCAAATGTAAATTTCATTCTACATACATATCCATCTGTATGCAGATCTTTAAAATGTATGCATATGTGAATACCGTCTGCTTCGGGAGTATTTGGAAAATCCTAGCTGAAAATACTGACACATTTTTAAGAATAAAAGCAATAGCAATAGCACACATTCTTACTGTTTGTTATGTTTGAATAGTCATGAAATTTCTTTAAAGTCTGATCATCTTAAGACAATTGTATTGTAATGGAATTGGTTTCCCCTTGGATCTACCACAGTGGATGTTTGTTGAGCATTCACTGCATTTATATACCGTTACATTTCTAAATATTGTTCTGAAGTTTACGTCCTGACTGATTCCAGAAAGAATTTAATGCACCAGTGCTGGGGTTACAAATCCTGGGTTTCAGGACAGTATGGAGCCTTAACTCCCTCTCTTCTTAGCCAGTGTGTCACCGTGTCCTAGGCAATCCCTTCTACCTTCCGACTCTTCCTTGCCACACCTAGTCCAAGCCCTCCTCGTTCCTCGCCTCCTGGTCTGTTTACACATAGTATCACTTTAGTTTCCTAATCAATAAAATAAAAAAATTGTATTGGATATATGTGAATGCAGTTTGTAATATATAAAGAGATATGCACATGTTAGTAGTTGTTATTCTTACCAGTTTTAAAATTCAGCGATTCCGTGACTGCTAAAGTATTTCACTTGAAAAAGAGAAAACCACATGCTGTTTTTCTTCCATTTTGTCCCTGTACCAATAAATCAGTGTGTCATTATGAGCAACGTAGGTTATTTTAACTAGTAAGAGGCATGTTTCTTGTGATTTTTTTTTTAAAAGTTATTTATATACTTTTTTAATGTGGTAAACTCAATGTAGTGAAAATTGGATGATTCAAGAAAGGCAACAGGAGCCTAAGGAGATAAAAGGAGTGTATATCTATAAAATTAAACATAATTAAGCAGTTTATTTGCATAACTACATCCTCTAACCACCACAGCGGAATAAATCCCTGCGTGCTTAAGTGATTAATTTCCTACTGAGAATGACTTCAGGACGCTGGGGGAGGAAACTAAATAGCTTCCATACCAAATTCGTTGCCAGAGAGGGAAGTCTTAACAGTCACATAAGTAGGGCAGAAACTTAGTAAGATTAAACAGATCCTTGGCCAGTTCCCCGTTCTCACAGAGGCCGAGTGCCAGCAGCTAACTTTTCAGCATAGCAAGCGAAAGGGTAATGTCACCCCAACCCTTTCCCTGTCACAGCCCACCCCTGTTACCCTAGTGTCCAGCAGGCTTTCTTCTCAGGTGGACCTGAAGTCAGCCAAAGCGTCATAGCACCTTTGTGTTTCCTGATGTTTCCTTGAAAGTGAAAGCCTTCCCAGCCGAGGTTCTCTCTGCCCTCACTGGGATCCTCTGCTTACATCGGCCAGAAAACATTTCCCCACGGTGTAGCGCGAACATTCTAAGGGTGCTCATTTGCAGTGGTTTAAAATCGTTGAGGGAATCTGTGAGTTCGTGAATCTGTTGAAAACCTTGGGCCTTCTTCCCAGAAAAATAAACAACCATTCAAAAATTTGCCAGCAAATTTAAATGACCTCCTGACCCACTGTGAGGGGAATTCACAGAGCCTTTGTAAAGGACCCCAGATTCCTACAGTGTCTTTGAAGTTTCGCTTTCAAATTCAGACGTAAGTTTATTTTGCACAAAATGAGCCTCAGCACTGTAGTTTTTAATTTGTGACATTTCTTCACTAGGTGAATGCTCCTAATAACTGACTTTAAAATTCTGGTTCGAATAAATCATTTGCATAAAGAATCCTACTGACACTGAGGTCTTGTGTTTCAGGTCTGACTACAGCCACCTGTCCTCCACCAGCAGTAAGTATCTTTCAAATGTCTTTTAGAATTGTCTTAACCATCCCCAAGGCATCAGTACCACATAGGACATCTGCATGTACATGTTTTAATAGTAGGTGAGAATCGCCAAAGCCATCCTTGCCAAAGAATGTGACACAGGATGTTCCCAATCTGGAAGTGGAGACTTTTCCTGGAGAATTTAATCATACCTTAATTGTAAGACAAGATATGTCACTACTTTCCCTTACAGAAATCCAGGCTGAAGAATGTTGCCTAGGCTTACCCAGCTGCTTGTGGGTGCTTCTGCGAACACCTTCTCTGAAGAATCTGAGGCAGCTCATTCCCTGAGCAAACATGTTTCATATACCTGCTACTCATAGGATAACAGAAAGCTCAGAGCACAGCCGCCAGGTCCATGGGGTCGCTCCAGATCATCTCTTGGCAAATCTCCTCCCGTGTATTTCTGCATCTTCAGGCAAATTATCATTTTCTCTCCAGTGGAGGGAACATCTATCTCCAACAAAATCCTACAAGGTGTGTTAACAGCAATACTGGCACAGGTTATAATTAGGGAATTTGGCTATTACTTTTCCACTTAAGTGTAGCTAAAAGGAATATAGACATTTTTATCAATCCGTCTTCCTGTATTTGTAATTCCTGGCTTGCACATGGTTATTATATATGGCAAAAAAAAAATGATTGGGAATATGTTTATGAAGCCATTCTGAGCATGAAAAAGGTGCTTAGATTTAATATTAAAGTACAGGTAAATGTACTCATGGGAAATTATGCCTCAAAACTAGAAAGAATTTATTGTGATTAAAATTGCTACATAAATGACCAAAGCCATTCAGATTGATTGAACACTTATTTTAAAATAACAAAAAATAATTGTCTTACAATAAAAAGCCCTGATTTTTAAAATCAGTAAATACCGAATTATTTTGCCCTCTCTCACTATCCTGTTAAACTCTCAATTCTAAGTAGTTCCCAAATGGAGAGACACTTAATTGGATTATTCTATTTATTGATGCTTAGTTTGCCTTTGCAATAAAAGAGAGTGCAGAAAGCTGTGTATCTGGAATTGTAATTTAGTGTCAAATTATAATGTATTTCATTATTAGGATAACTGCAACTAGCAATTTCTGGTCAATTTCAGCCAACTGGAGACCCAGCACTGCCCCTTAGTTATTAAGAACCATTAGTAATAATGAGAATAATGCTCCAGTGGTTTGCACTCATTCCCTGAAGCTCTTGCACTCCTAAAATCAAAGAAAGCTCTCTTGAACTCTCTCTCTCTCTGGGCCACCATTTTCATTCCACTGTTTTGCCCAGAGGCTACATTTCTTTAAGAAATGATTTTTCAAAAATACTTGCCTGAAGGCTTTGCTCAATTTGTAGCTCTCAAATCAGTCCTCTGGGTCATAACAAAGCACATCTCTAGTCATCAAAACTGGTAATTTGGTTTGGGATGTTTTCCTCTCCATTATTTTAATTGCAGTCTCTGAGCTGGAATTTCTGTTAGTGCAGCTGGGATCAATACCTTGTTATTGCTCTTCCATTTTACTTTAAATATTTGGTGGTTCCTGCCTCATTCTTCAGTGTCAGGGCCTCTTAGTAAGTATGTGTGTATGTGTTTCAGTTAGGAAATGTATTTGGCTATAAATAATGGACAAAAATAAAAACAAGTAGGGATTTGTTTTAACATTAAAAAAAGAAAACTCCAGAGGAGGCAGTGCAGGTCTGGTGTAGAAGCTCCTTTCATTGTTCTACTACACCATTCTCGGCTTTTGGCTTCCATCCTTGGGCTTGCCTCAGAGTTACAATATGGCTGCCTCCACCACAGCCATCACATCCTTGTCCCGGGCAGGAAGAAGGAAAAGGGAAGGGCAACAGGTACCTGCCAGCTGAGTCATCCCCCTTTTTAAAGAGTTATCCCACAGACTCTACCCAGTAATTTCAGTTATCTCTGTTGGCCAGATCTCAGTCACATGTTTATCCCTAGATACAAGGGAGCCTGGAAAATGTTGTTTTCTTTGGCTACATTGCTACTTAAATCTATTCTTCAAAATATAGATTTGACAATGCTACAATAAGAGAAAGTATTTTCCAAGTAGGTTTTTAAAATAATATTTCTCCATAAACTAGATAATCACACTCCAGGGGCCGATCAGAGAGAAGGATAAGAGTTTTGTTGTTTATCCTGGATGTCTGAGTTGCAGGGCCACTCTCCCGGCACAGTCGACCCAGCCTGGCACCGTCTGTGTCCCAGTGGGGCCCAGGGCTGCCCTGCAGCAGCAGTGTCCCAGTCCCCGTTTGTCGTCCTGGGAGCAGCTTCTGCATCTCATTGTCATTCTGCTGCTGTTGTCAGCTTCTCTCAACTAAATGGCTTATTTCTGAGTGATTCCTGATTCCCACTGGGGACTCGAGAGTTGATTCTAATCGTTCACTATCAGAAAACGGATTGTTCTGTGTCTGCGAGTGGTTCTTACTCAACATTCACTCGATGCGCCTTCACCCAGCTGTTCTGTGTGCACAGGAGAGGGGCGTAAGCGCTTCCTTCGGGTGAGCTAGCATTAGTGTCGCCCTTGTTGACTGTTTGTCCCCGACTGGGTTTTCATTATCAGGAACTGTCTTGAGAGCTGCCTCCAGAGAACACCAGTCACTCTATACATTAGTTGTTGTCTTTTCCCTCAAAGTGCAGGGGGCTGCGTCCTCCTGCCGCCTGCCCCGAGGGGAGAGAAAGAAAGGTCATCACCGAGGGGAAAGGCGCAAGAGGACTGGCGGGGTCAGGTGTCCTGGCTTCTAGTCTGGGCTCCCCCAAGAATCAGCCGCGTGCTCTCGGGCTGGTCATTTACTTCTCTGAGCCTCAGTTTCCTCCCCTGTGGAATGAGATGGTTGGGCTGGGAAGCCTCCAAGGACCCTTGCAGAAGGTCTAGCATGTTAAGATGTGAATGTCTTAGAAACTTCTTTAAAAAGAGAGAGAGGGAAGGAGTGAGGAGTCTATACCTTTTCTCTTTGCTCTCTTTGAACCAGAATAAAAGTCTGGAGGCCTGGGCATCCTCTCTGGAGTCTGAGCATCTCTGAGTGGGGAGCTGCCTTTGAGTCCGTGGAGTTGGTGGCAGTAGAGTGTGGTGAGAGGCAGCAGCAGCTTTTTGTCCCCCTCCCCTCGAAGAACTGCACGGGTCTGGGGCTGGGGTGGGCGTGTGGATCGTCAGGCATCACCCTTTTTTCCTTGACCGCATGGATCGCAGAATCGCACTTCCACTGACTCGTCCTCTGTCACTGCCCGGCTCTGGGGGAGGTGGCTGAGGGGCCTCTTTAATGGACGGCCTGGTTTTGTTTAGGTGAATTTTTTCTGGTTACAACTGGTTCCTTTGCCTTTTTCAGATTGACAGGGAAGGCAGGCTTTTCCTTTATGTTTTCTGAAAAGCTAAACACACTGTTGGCACTCGGAAGATCTCAGTAAATCATAATACTTGCTAAGGAACATGAATTTAATTTATACTCTCAGAATCAAGTTCTTTTTCCAGAAATCTGGTTAGAAGATCATCAAGCCGCTAAGTACAATTTGCATTCTTACGTGATTTAAATAAAAGGGGGTAAATTTTATAAACAGAATAAGAAAAAAACAATAATTATGCCAGGGGAAAAAAAATCAACTCTGCCACGTAATACTAATGAAATTCTCATCATGTGTGATTGAATATTCCATTCAAATAAAGATTATAATCATACTTGAAGAATTACTCTTAGAAGATGCCAGGAGCTTAAAATGATATTTTTAGGAAAGTGTGACATTTCTTGAGGATATCTAGCCCCAGAATAATGCCAATAGGAAGTAGTCAAAGAATTAACTAGTTCTCTCTCTGAGGCTGTTCCACAGGGATCTTCTCTGTTCGCCCTCCTAATTTTGGTCCTAAAACTATCCCCCCTTAAAACTCAGTACCGTCATTGGCTCTTCACCTGCGCCCTAGACACTGCCAGTGGTGGCAGGAAAGCCCTGCAGTGTGTGCCACTTCATACTTTTCAGAGCACAGGTGGTAAAAGCTCAGGTGAAGTGATCCAGAGGGCATCTCCCAGTCCCTGGCAATGCCCTGAGGAATTCTCTGTGTCTGTGGAAAGCAGGGGAAATGGCCATGAATGGTGTATTGTGCTCATTTGAGCCCAGGACCGTGTACCCAGCTGTGCAAAAAAGGCACACATTATGGGTGGGTGGAAGTCACGAAATTTGTTCTTCAGTTAACCTGAGCCTCAGATTCCTGCCCTCTTCTCTTAACAGCTTCCTGCTCTGTCTATCCAGTGGCTTCCCTGTTTCCTGCTTATGGCCTCCCTGCTGGCCCAGAGCTTCCACAGGCCGTACGTCCAATGGGGTTCTAGTCCCTTGGCTTTCCTGAACCGCCATGTCTCTGAATTGCCCTTCAGGGCAGCCCTGACTAGGTGCAGCTAGTGCTCTGGGCCCCTGGACACACACTCATCTGGAGGGAAAAGGGTCAGGTGGATCACAGGTGTTTTTCAAATAGGAAAGTCCAGGCATCTTTGTTAATTGCAAGGCACTGTACCTCGTCTAGAGCCACCCTGGGGGCTTGTCAGTTCTGCCTCGCTGGTCTGCCTGGGAGGACATTTCATCCCTTCCTGAAGCTGTCTTTTCTCACAGGCATACCTTTCCACATACAAGCTGCCTTCTCCCTTTAGTTTCTTAGTAGTTTCAACATTTCCTTGCAATTTCAGGATACTGATGCATAATATGCTTTGATTTTGGCTTTGACCATATTTGTGCAACCCATCAGCATTTTGGAGGGAAAGATAAGCTCATTGTGATTTAATTAAGCAATTAAATTTGTGATAAGCAAATATAGGAGCTTTAAAAGTAACACATGGAAAAGATATGATTGCATACTGTAGAACTCAACACTGGTGGGGAATATGTGAATACATATGATCTGTGTCTCCATATCCAAGAGCTAAATTCAGACTTGGAATAATGAAGTATCTATTATTATTTTCTTTGTGCTTTCATTAGAGAAGATTATAGCTTACTAACACATTTTGCTCATTTCAGAGCCAGTTTTTATCATGTCTCCAAAAAAGGAAGATTTATATTTTGGGAGAGGTGATAGTAGGCAGTTTAATTTTGATGCATTTGTACGAGTTATCATCTTCATTTTTCTCTCAAAACAGATACTCTTTCAGAGTCTTATTCTGTAAGATCTAAGCAAAACTCAAATCTATTCATTAATCCTCTTGAAGAACAATTTTAGTTATTGAACTTGCTTAATCTTATGATTAGCATGGAGTTGGCAACATACACAGGTTTGCAAAAAGACTCAAAATCTACCTACGCCATCCCTAGCGTCACATCCCTCCCCCAGTGAAAGCATCAAAAGAAAAGTCACCAATATTCTCTAAATGAGAATGTAACCTTTTAGACAAAGCGCATTGTGGAACTTGAATATCTCAGTTCAGGTCTGTCACTGTTTTCATTAATTTCCTATTTCCTCAGTTCCCAAAGGGCTTATTAGTAATACCAATGATGTTGTTTGACGTACTGTTACAAACCCAGCAGTTGACATAGAACAAATCAAAGCATTGGGGAGGTGGCATACTTATTTCCAAGTGGAGGAAAATCACGGGGTTTTGAATTTCTACTCTACTGCTCTGCAGAGCTAGAAGCACTTGAGTGTGCATCTTCCAGCAAATAAACCCCAGATGAGAAGTACTTCCATTTCTATTAGGTTTAAGACCGTGTTCTGGCACAGCAGTGAGATTCATGTGCAGAACTGTCTCGAAGGAGATTCAGAGTAAGCTGCCGCATGGCTGAAACAAGTCTGCAGTCCTAGATGAGGCTCCCCATGAGTGGCGTGTGCTAGACAGTGGTGTCGCTGATAACATGTTCCATCTTGGTGTATGGACATGGCTGCAGAGACCAGTGAGAAACCACTAAGATGCCGTGCACGTGGATAGATCAGTCTGATTTCCTCTTCCAGTCTGATTTAGCGTGTAGCTTGCAGACGACACTAATAAAAAGTCAACAGGCCTGAGTGTGTCATTTATGGCAGGTCTGGGTTTTTTAGCCACTCAAGTGGAGGCTTGGCCACAGCCTCAGAGCCACAGAACACCAGCTAATATGGGTTGGGGTATCCCACTCACTCCATGTTTTGTCTGCTGCCCGGGGAAGGTGTTCCTGGCCTGGCACAGCACACAAAATCACCACACTGGCAAACTTGCTGCTCAGAGTGTGGTCCGGAGACCATTGCATTAGCACCACCAGGGAGCTTGTTAGAAATGCAGAATCCTGGGCCCCTCCCCAGACTCCTGAGTCAGGTGAGTTGCATGTACTGAGAGCTCGAAGAGCACTAAGCTAGCCCACCTCCCCACTAAGCAAGCTTGCTCTTAAATCATCCCTGATACATGTGGCTTATCCAGATCTCTTACTTTTAAATTCTAGTTTTTTTCAAATCTATAGGCTCTAGGATCTGCATAATATCTAGATGAGAAAAATTTTCCCTTGATCATATTTAAAATTTTTTTTTTGATAATTTAAAAGAAAGAATTGTGTTCCTCTGCTGAGAGTGGTTTATTTTAAAACATGGAACGTTCCTTTATGAGGCAAGCTAGAGGTATTTGTTTTGGGTTTGTCTGAGAAGCAGGTGGCAGCCTTACCTACAGGACCATGGAAGTAGCAAACAAAACCTCTGAGATGAATGAGGCTACTGAAGCTGAACAGTGTGAGTGCATTTAGACTGTTACTTGGTGGTGTGGGGTCTGTATATTCAGAATCCTCTGAATGGGAGCCTGAAAACGCTAGACAGTATTACTATTTGACAGTTGATAAGAAAAAAAGCAATAACCAAAACGATACGCATCAGGAAATCAAACTGTGAGCACAATACGCTACCCAGACGACTCCTTTGATGCTTTGCTGCACTGACATCCGTTTCCAAAAAAATATGGTGTAGTCCTTCTGGTTTCAAAGATAAGTTTTAATTGCGTGACTTCAGCTACACAGGGGGTGTTGATTTCTATCCAGGATATGAAAGAAAAATGGAGGCAGACTGCTCATGCCTGCATTTTTTCCCCCTGAGAAGCTAAAGTGGTACTTCAGGGACATCTGGTCTCCCAGGGTCCCAGAGTTGTCTGGAACACTCGCCATCCCCCACAGGGAGAGAACAAAAGTGAGTAGCTGCCACTACTCCTGCCCTTGATATGCTTTTCTCGTTTTTAAAATAATTTTTATTACCCACATGATACATAGTCATTGTAGAAAAATCAGAAAATATAAATTAGCAGAAAGAAGAAAACCCTGAATCCTACCATCCAGAAACAACCAGTATTCATAATTTGGTGTTGTGTCTGCCTTTATAGATTTTTTTTCTGAGAATCAATAATATAATTCTATATATATAGAATTTTTGGTAATAATTTACCAAAAATGGTATTGTATGTATTGTTTTATAGTATAATTTTCTCGCTAACTATATTGTGAACATCTTTATACGTCAGGAAATTTACTTCTACAATAGTTTGAATATCCATACAGTATCCATTGTATTTCTGTGCTGTTCTGTACTCACCAGCGCCCTATTGTTGGTCCTGTGAGTGGCGTTCACTTTTTCACTATTATAAACAGCATTACTGAGAACATCTTTGTACTAGGTCTTTGTGCATATCCTTCATTATTAAGATAAACTCCTACATTTGGAATTGCTGGGGGTAAAAAAGTATATGTATTTTTTTAAAGCTTCTGAAACCTATTGCCAGCTTATCCTCCAAAGGTACCGTTTCAGTGTCCCACAGGCACGGATGAGAGTGCTCTGGTCTCACAAAAATTATGATTTCAAAAATGATCTGTATAGATACGTACATAGATATTTTAAACAATAACAATGAGCAAAAATTGCTGTATGGAGTAGGTTATAAATTGGGGGACTTTCAGGCTTTGGAGACCAACAGGTCGAAGTCTTTTCTGTTTCTCCCATTGGAAGCTGGTATTGACAGCAATCCCGCTCCAGCCGCATGCAGCATAACGGCCCCAGCAAAGCCACGGGTGCTCTGCACGGGCTTCATGGAAAACATTTCCCACCCCAGTAGACAGTTTCTGTCTTTATTTGATATCCGTTCTGCTGCCCGTAACCTCTCCTGGGATACGAAGTTGGAAGTAGCTGGAGAGTGTTGTGCAGAAAGCCAGGTCATGTCCTTTAAAGGTTAGAAAATTCAGAGTTGACTAAAACAACGAAGAGGATCCCATCAGTCATCTTCCTTCTTTCTAAACCTTCTCTCCTTCCTCCATGTAGATTAAACTTCTACTTTGTACAACTCTCTGGTTATGGAAGGGAAGGAATGTTCCATGTACTCTCACTGCCCATTTTATTTTGATCTGACCCTGATGTCTTCTGACGTTATCGTTGGCACAGAAGGGTAGTGAAGCTGAGCTATTTTACCTGTGCTTGGAAGACCGATTTTCCTTTTTGTAACAAGAATAGTTGCAAGAAGTCTTTCCTTTGTCAATTATGGGGAGAATTGGGCTTTCTGTATGGTTCCATATTTAATATTTCGCTGCTTTAGGCTTGAGGATAGTGAGGCTGAAGTGTGTGGGGTCACAGACAAGCTGGCCTGAGACACCGGAGGTCTCTCTGTGATATGGTGTGCTTACGGGGTCACCATCAGTTAAGTTGTAGCATTTTCTACCATCCTCTGAGAACTTCTGTAAGAACCTCCTGTTATGATGAGTGTGAATTTTCAGCCACAAACTCAGGTATAAAGCAGAACTGCTGTATTTCTCTGTACTTGAGCCGAACTTCATTCTCGAACTGCCACACTCTCCTCCCTGGCAAGTGAAGGCACAGTCCTGCTCTCCTGGGGGGTCCCCGCCCCTGCAGGGCTCAGCCCAATAGAAGTTCAGTCCAGGACCCTTTCTCAGAAACCTTCTGGACTACAGACTTTGTTCACGTCCCTTCCGGGCTTTGTCCTCTCATCAGAGGCACAGACCTGACACCTTCAGAGCTGGAAAAGCCACCCTTGCGGTCTCATGTGTCCTTCTGTCCTCTGGTTTGTGGTGTGAACCCTCTGCTCCAGGTTTCTAGCCTTTCTTGGCTCACAAAGTTTTTTCTGTTTCCAAAATCTTGGCTTTTACAATGGAGAGCTTTGCCCTTCAAGACTGTTCCCTCTGCTATGAGTTGGGGAAAATAATTGAGAAACTCGATTACAGGGTTTATCTGCCACCACCCTCCAATGAGCAGCCTGGACTCTGCAGGTGGAAGGCAGGTGGAGGGCCACAAGGCGATGAGAAAATCGTGGGAAAGGAAAACTTAGTCATTCTCTCTGCTTTTCATCCTCTACATCATTTAGAATGTATCATCTCCCATTTGTATTTTTCTTACATTTGCCACGTGTGAATGTCTTGCTTTCTCAGTTAGATTGTAAGTTCCCTGAAGACGAGGCCGAGCTATGTCTCCTCCTGCTTTGCAGTCCCTGGGGCCTTTAGTGGGAGTGGGCACTGGAGGGCCAGGCTCAGCTGGAGTGTAAAGGGAAGAGCCCGAGCTGTGAATTGGGAGACGTTCGTTCTCTTTCTAGCCCTGCCATTGACATGGGCAAGCCGCCCGGCCCCATCCGTAAAACAAGGCTGGAGTGAAAGTGTCACTCATCCTTAGCTTTCTAGTCATGTCCAGTAAGCGCGTTCTCCAGACGCCCCAGGGTACATATTTTCTAAGGAGACTTGGAAACAAGGACCGGAGACTTGTCAGTGTCATATTCAAATTGGCGAAGCATTGGAATATTTCACCGAGTTTTAGGCCAAAACACCGAGTCCCCAGGCTCCATTTCCTACATTGCTAGTTTGATCATGAGCAAAGCCAATGCCAGATTTTGTTCCCGATTTTTCTACTACAGCGTTCAGGACGTATTTTATACACACACATGTAGTGTCTTAGAACGATGCTAATCATTGTTCATCTGATTTCCCAATGTCCTGCTGGAATCAATCCCTTTTTAAAATAAATCTTCATTAATATAGTTGTGTGGATCCTTCCCCATCCCTGGTGTAAGACGGAGCAGCCTGGGGTTCCCCGATGAACAAATCCTCAGGATAGGTTTTGGCCAATTTCCTCTTCTTTTGTCTTTTTTCATTTTGTTCTGTTTTGGTAGCTTTCTTCTATTAATATTTCCTAAGATGAACATTAATTCTCTTCCTCTTGTTTCCAAGCCCTCCTGTGTCATCTCCAAGTCTACGGTATTTTATTTTACTGAGGTTCTGACTCTCTCAGGATGACTTTTCTACACATGAAAATGACAAATACGTAATATGGTTTAGAAAGAATTAAAATTACTGAGGAGAAGAAAGAATTCTGTGTAAAATGCTGTAGTCTCTCCAGGCATTTCGAACCCTCAAATTTGTGTACGAGAGGAGCCTTAGTATATCCTTAAGCATGGTGCATCAGGGTGTGTCATACCCATGTTACCGTCTCATAAACTTTCAAATCCTGATAGTCCTAAGGACTTGCAGAAGCATGCTAGGTATGTTTAAGCATTTCTAGGTGCATTTATACCTCCTCAGACTAATTATGTATCAACCTCCTGGGCCTCTCCTGGATTTGTGTCAGGCTATGTCAGAATTTGAAGTTTCTTTGTCACTCTCTGGTTAGTGTCTGGCTTTTGCCTCCCTCTCGTCCTCCCATCAGGAGGGCACGTTTCAGAATGATGGACCTGAAATACATTTAAAGTAAAATGGATGTCCCATTTTCCAAGGGGAAAAAATGCAGGGTATCTAAAATATCTCCATTACTTTCCATATTATTTCTTTCTTAATAGTGTCCTGGTTTCAGAAGGAGCTCAGGAATACAAATCAGATATCCAGGCCCCTAACATTGTTTCTGCAACAGATGATGAAAATTGAGAGGGCAAATAACTGCAGTTATAGCAAAGGCATCCTTCTTACAAAAGCTTGAGAGGGCCCAAGAACCAGAAAGATTCCTTACTGTCCTCCTCTGCCCAATGAAAATATAAGTTTGTCTTAACCATTTCAGTCTATGTTCAATTCCTCGATTACAGGAAAGTTCTGTGAACTCAGGTCGAGGGAGGAGAACCTTATTATCTATATTACGAACATGGTTTGGATCCCCTCTATTAAAAGTCCTGCATGTCACCTCACTGCCCACCACAGCTCACTGTTCCCAACCCTGCATCTAATTTCAGCTTCATGTGGGGGCTGGCACTGGGACCCGCCTTGCCCATTTCACAGCCCAGAGTTGCAGGCTGACCAAAGGCCTTGTCAAAATTATAAAATTACTAAGAATTAAGAAAGTCTAAGATTTTATCTTAAATATTGGCAGGATGAGGGGGTTGCTTACAATTATTTAATTGGTTCAAAGTTTCAAAGAATTGGCTTTAAAAACTGTGAAAAAAAGAGAGTAAGGCAGGTTATTCATTACATTCCGGATGAATAGAGTCTCCCAGGAAGGAATTTGGAGGCCCCTTTCCCAGGGCATGTATTTCTGGCATTCCCAGGAGGCCCTGCAGCACAGTGGGGGAGGGTGGCCCTCTCTGGGGGTTTTGTGTTCATTGTCACGCCGGAGCTTTTTCCCTCCTGCTTTCTGACCTGATCTTTATTCACACTGTCAGCCTATGCCCTGGACATGTCTGTGTTGTGTGTCTGACCCACCATTTCACCTGGGTTTTCTGCCACTGGGTCACATGGGCCTGGTTGGCAGACCAGTGTCCAAGCCCCCAAGCTGAGTGGGGCTTTAGAAATGCAAATAAGGAGTTTATTCAACCTTAAGAGTGTGAGGAGACAGGTTCTCAAGCCAGGCTCCAGGGCCAGATTCCCTAAACCAAATAGCCCGAAACAGCTGGAGGTGCCCTTGTTCAGAGTCTGTTAGCCTCCTGGGGGCTCACGGGACACTGAGGTGTTGGCAGTGATTTGGGCACCAGAATGGTGCATGGCAGTTTATTCAGTTGACCATAAACGGTTATGGCTGCTGCCTTGGAAACCTCTTACTATACCCACGTTGAACATGCGTTTGTTCAGTGAAGTGTCTTTGGCGCTTAGCTACCCGACTTCATCCTGCATGTTTGTTTGTTTGTTGTCTGTGCCAGCACTAGATTGTAAGTTCAAGGAAGGCAGCGACTGTTTCATTCACCCTTTAGCCCATAGTGCCTGGTACCTGGTAGATGATCAGTAAACATTCCTTGATTAAATAAGTGCTTGCAACTGAATTACAAATTGTCAGTGACAAATTGGGGATAAAATGACAATGATATCAGTCATTGCCCAAAAATTCTAGAAAGGGGTATCTGAGATTGTCATATCCTGAGACTTGTCCAGAAAGTCCCTTTGGAATGAGAGACATGCCCACCATCGGTGAGCGGGTGCTGGTGGGGACACACCAGTTTGCCAGTTCTGGGAGGAGGGCTAGTCTGATGGGCACCAGACAGCGGGAGACAGCGCAGGCGAGGCCAGTGTGGAGCCCCGGGCTGCAGAGTGGCGTTGAGGGGTCCTGGTGCAGGCAGCACTGAGGTAGGCAAGCAGGAGGTCCGGCATCTGGAAGTCTGTCGGCATTCCGGACCACAGTCTCTCCTGTCCTCCAAAAGACTCTGGCTTAGGATGTCCCCCGACCCCACCCCCAGGTGAAGTGGTCAGTGCATTTGCAGCAGGGCAGCCCACCCACGCTGGCTGAGGGAGCTAAGTAAGCCTTGCTTTCAGAGCCCCAGCCAACAGGATCATTAGAAGGATGGTGGACTTGGGAGGTGAGAGAGCAGCTGATGAGGAGCTCGGGTCTGGGGTTCAGACAGCCCCTGCCGTTCTCCAGCCAGATGGCCTCGAGCAGGTCAGTTCACATTTCACCTGCTGAATGGGGAGAATACACCTCTGTCATAGTGTTGCTTTAAAGATTAAATGAGATGGGGTACGTAAAGCTTTTAGGACAGTGATAAGAGCATAATAAGTGGTAGCTATTATCTAAATTACTTTTCTGTTATATTTAAGTGCCCAAAAAAGGGATATAGAGGAGAGGTAAAATGTGGGAAAAATCATAACAAATACCCAGGCTAATAGTGCCCTTTCTGCCTCAGAGAAGGCCCGAACTTGTGCTGCTTTCCCTAACATTGTTTTTGTCTTATGTTATCAAAGGAAAATCTAATTGTTTATAATCCCAGGAGAAAGAGTCTTTCTTCTCCTTTTGGGAAGCACAGACTAATTTGAAAGCCTGGTGGATATCATGTGAGCAACGCCCATCCTCTAACCAGCCGTGGGGCAGTCTGTCCCACGCCGGGTCTGGTTTTGGTCTGAGCTTTACGCTAATTCAACAGGTGCTCTCTGAGGTCCTTTGAGAAGCGTGTAATAGATATGATAAAGGCAGAGCACATCCCACGGTTGCATTGTCTCTGCTTCTCCAGGGAGGCGTAGCGGCTTTTCGTGACAATTAATTATTCACGTTTTCACTGCTTCACTCCTTCCCCCCAAATACTTGGTTTCCTGTCCCGCTCCGCAGAGCCCAGCTTCCCTGGAGCGTGTGTAACCCCAGCACCCGATGACAGTGCGGAGCTGCATTCTGTGGTTCTTTGAGCCTTTGTGTGGTAGGTCACATGCGGCCGGCATATGCTAGCAATGGCTAGAGCATACTAATGTCATTGCTCATTCTCCTCAGCGCTTCTGGGGCAGGATTTTAGCCACTTCCGTCTCTGTGGTTCATGCAGTGCAGAGGGAGCGCTGGGGTCTTTGTCTTCCTCGCTCGCTTGCTTTTGGCTGCTCCTGAGCTGCCAGGCGAGATGGTGGTTGGTCGAGTGCCTTTCAGCCCACCCCCTCGCTCCAAGGCTGGGCATCTTGCCCTTCTGCAGAGCTGTAAACATTCACTCATCCATGCAGGCTTCCATGCAGCGTAGCCTTTGTTCCTGCTCTCAGGGAAACCTTTGTGTGACTGATAGAGGTGGCACAGGGCTGAATCTCCCCGACAGCTCCGCTGGGGGCTCAGAAGCTACCTTCCCCTGGGCCTGTTCACACCCAGGCCTCTCACGCCCAGCTGTGGGCTTTCTTGGGTCACTGTTTTGCTTTTCTTTCACTACTGCACCCACCTGTGGTGCTGGCCTGTTCGAGTTGCCCTCGAGGGCAATGCTGAGATGTAAAGAGCTGAGCATGTGCCAAGAGGGAGGCAGTTTCTGGCTTATTCTTCCTCCGAGACCCAGGGCAGAGGAAAGAGATGTAAGTGAGTGTCCAAGACGTGAAGCTATTGACTGGTGGCTGGGAAGGCAGCCAGTCAGAACGAGGCGGGAGGGCAGTGCAGGGGCGCACAGCAGAGCACGTGGCCACGTGGATGGAGGACGGCAGCTGGCCGTGCTGCTGTGAGACTGGCACGGAGCATCTCTGCAGAGCCCTGGGCGGAGTGGGCACACAGACCTCACATGCTGGAGTTAGTGCCCGTACTGTGTGTCCCTTGGCTGGGTACCTCACCTCTCTGTGCCTTGATTTCCTGCTGTCTAAGATGGGGACAATTATAGCACCCCCTTCCAGGGTTGTGACAAGGATTAAATAAATTCATACATGTAGAATGCCACGAAGGCACGCACGTGAGCTAACATGTCACCTGTGTACCTGGCTGGTGGGGTCAGGATCTTTAAAGGAACCTGATGGCTCTGACAGCTTCTTTCAACAACTTCTTTTCCAAAACACTCCTTTTACTCTGCGTGTCTTTTTTTCCCTCACAGAAATCATCTGTAATTTTCTTGGGCAAATTTCTTGATCCCCAGATTGTTCAAAGCTTTCCTATCCTTTTCCATTTATATTGCGCATTTGTTAATGTTTAGCAAAGTCACTTGTCTATACTGTTGGGAGTTCAGGGCACTACGGAAAAGTGAAATCTCCAATTTAGGTGATTGTGGTATCTTCTCCGACCTTTACTGAAGTTACCGACTGGTGGAAAATTTCCTTGGTTTTCATCATCACCACTTTTGCTTCAACTGCACTTCGGCTGATTGTGGTGTTAATGTCCAACAAAATGGAAAGAAGCCAGGCTGGTGGAAAGAGCAAAGAAAAGGGCCAGAATAATCCCTGAGTTTCAATTGTTTTCTAAGCCATCATGATGAGTTTTCATAATTTAGATCAATGTGGGGCATACACTTATGAGATAACTGCATAAAAGCAAGAATATGGTGGGAAAGTAACTGGTCCATCCTTAAATTCAGTCCTTTACCTTAGCAACAAAAAGATCCAATTGCCAAAGGACGTCTCTCTTGGAAGTCATTTGGCCATCTCAAGCCAAGGCCAAAGTGGAACTCCCTATCTTTCCCCACAAACCTGCCTGTCTTCCTCCACTGTCTACTTCAGTTAAATATCACATCAGACCAGTTGTTCAAGCTTGAAACATCAAGATACACTCCTCTTCTACTTTTCCTATGCCCCACCCACCAGGCCTGTGGGCTCCAAGCCCTGTCGTCACATGTGCCTCCTAAAGAGCCTGTGAACCCATGCCTCTTCTGTTTGCCCACTGACTGTTTGTATCTGTAAGTACTGCTGTGTAACAACCACCCCCAGGCTCAGTGGCTTGAAACAACAGTCATGTATTATTTCCCATGTGGGTCAGCTGATCCAGACCACACTCACCTGGGTGGTTCTTACCATGTGTCCTTGGGTGTTTGAGGGTTGGCTGATCTAGGCTAGGAATAGCCAGGGCAGTGCTGCTCTGTGTCTCTCTCATCCCCTTCCTTGGACCAGTGAGCTAGCCCCAGCACGTTCTCCTCATGGGAATGTCAGAAGCACAAGAAGGGAAGCCAAAACACATGTCACTGCTGTCTCTTCTACTGGCCAAAGCTAGGCATATGGTTCAATCCAAAATCAAAGATGAGGAAATACACTTCACCCATTTTGTGGGAGGAACTACAAAGTCACATGGCAGAGAGTGAGGATACAGAGTAGGATACAGAGCTAGAGCCACTAATGTAATCTCCTACACTGCCAAACCCTTATTATATCCTGTCCACCCTTCACTAGTCTTCTAACTTTTTACTGTGCTTGTAGTCAGCTTCCCCTGACTTAATCCTGACGTTCCTTTGTTAAAGCCTTCCTTTGCCCCTTATCAACTACTGAATTGAGCTGAGGCCCCATACGACTTGGCTCCAATCCATTTTTCTGCCTGCATCTGTTGCCAAATTTCAGAATTATTCACTGCCTTCTTCCAAATGTGCTTGTTTTTGCACAGTTCTGTCTGTGCTGTCGTAAACAGTATTCCTCTTCCTGCAGTGATCTCCTCCACACTTAAGAGTATCATAAGTGTGAGATGCCATTTACCCTTCCAGACCTCCAGGAAGCCTTCTCAGAAGCCCTTAGGAGAAAGAGTTGCTCCTTCATTTGTCGTGTGGTAGGAAGTCGGAGTTGGGTTGCGCTCATATGCAACTCATACAAATTTGGGAATGCATGCTCAGCCAGAGGGAGAAAAGGAGAAAGGGAGGACAGTGTAAATAATTCCACCTGCCATTCTGCTCCATGATCGCTGGAGAACTGGAACTTGACTCTGCTCTTACCTTAGTCATCCTTGGGTTCCAGAAGCCTCTCAGGCTCGCAGAAACCCCTTGTTGAGTGAGGGCGTGGTTTGATGAGTGGGGGTCTAATGTTTAAAGAAATGGACTATTCTTTTATACACTGCCCCGCAGCAAGCCAGTTATTTCATCTGGTGTTCAACCAAAGAAACATCTATCTGGCCATCTTGTCTTGTTGCAAGTCAATACCATCCAGTACTTTATGGAAAATTCAGTGGACTTTTAGTGGTAATATTGTCTATAGGTAATCTTTACCTCACAGTGACTTTAGAATCTAACCCCCACCCCAAGATACTATTGTTATATTCCTTATAGGCATATATCAGATGGAATTTTAATTTTTTATGCCTATGTTTCCCAACTAAGTCATGAAGTTCTCAAATGTGGCTTATGGTTCTTTAGAGGGCCGCTGTCTTTAGTTGTGCAGGTTGTGCACTGCATAACTCTAAAGGGAGTGTTGTCATGCCAGAGTATGTAAATGTATTCCCATAGTCCTTGGTAGTACCAGATTCCTTGTCTTCCCAGTGCCTGTTACAAATCGATTGCTCAACAAATGTGCGAATGAATGAGTGAATGAGAGAGAAGATAACAACAAATGGAACTATTTTGAAGTGAGATATCAGAGTTGGGATGAAAATTCAGGCAGGTTTTGATCTGATGAAAGTAAAACCATGTTACTGCAGGTGCACATGGCAAAATGAACCTGTGAGCCCACTGGGAATGTCTCATTTACCTACCTCAAAAAAATTACCTTTCATCTTTGGCTTGATTGAGGTTGTGATTCCTGAAAGCACACCACACTTCTCGAATGCAATTGATCATGTGATCACTCTATGCCTGACACCCCTAGTGGACACAGAGGCATGTGCGTGAACACAGGTCTAGATTCTAGATGAATTTAGCCCTCTAAGTCACAGCTGGCCTAAGGATGTCTTGGTTTCTGTTAGATCAGTCCTAAAACTTATATAAATGCAAATAGAGCGATCTTTTAAAAGAATAAGATATGGTTATGTGAGTTAGAAATATGCCAGTGTGGCCAGCAAATAGTGTCATTCCCTGGGGAAAGTGTTGCCAAGTTAAACAGTCAACTTCTCACTTTCGGGTGTTCTGCTAGAGGACTTAGGGAAGGTAACCCACATTCAGAATGTGTGGGCTTCTGGGTAGACGTGGCCTGGCAAGAGGCCTAAAGGGCAGCCTTACATGGGCATTCCTGGTCTCACTTTACTTCCCTTCTACCCCTAACATCAGCCCCAGTTAAGCCCCAACAGCAAGAACACTGTGCTTGCAGCCAGGTTGTCCTTCCCCACATCTCTAGCAGCAAGACGATTATTATCATGTCCCCCCGCCTCTGGTAGGGGACATGTTGCAGGACACCTCACCAGCCAGGCCTCGACCTGCCAATTATGGCTCTTCTCCAGGGGGCAAGCACCTCTCTCTTGTCCTGGGGCTGTATGCCCAGCGCCTCGCTCAGCACCAGGTATGTAGGAAGGAGCCCGTAAGTGTCTATTAAATGAATAAACAAAATAAACTGATGAAATAAGCAAACCGGAGGAGTGCACTGGTACAGGGAACATTTATGGGGTGAGGCACTGCAGTTATTTCAGGAAATACTAAATAGTGTGCATGTGATGTTGCAGGATCTCTAACGGGCCTGCAGTCCCTTCTAAATTACGAGACTTGACTTTCTGTCGTCTAACAGACGAATAGCAAGTCAGATGTTCCTTATGACGCTCAGCCTGGTGAAGTATAGGACCAAGGTTTTCTTAACACTGTCCCGCTTGGGAAGCATTGGTAGCCATAGGCCTTTCGTCTTTGGCTGCTAGGGTGCTGCCCTAGTGGTTTTTACGTGTTAATTTGGGATCAGAAAATCATAGATTATGGAGTCGGTTCAGTTAGAATTTGGCTTCTCTTCCTGCCAAGGCCAGACACGTCATCATCTGACACCTTAATGAAATAATCATATTTTATTTATTTATTTATTCATTCATTTTCTATGTGCTCCCAGGTGAGCTTTCCGTGGAAGAGGCGCAGGACCCATTCCTGGTGAGCATCCACATAATCGCAGACCCAGGCGAGTCCCAACCCCTGCAGGAGGCCATCGACAAGGTCTTGGCGTGGATCCACCCGGACCTGCCGCTGTTCCGGGTGTCGGAGAGGCGCGCCTGCCGTCGGCGGCGGAAGTGCCCCAAGGGCGCGCAGCCGGCGCTGGCGGTGGTGCTGTTCTTGCAGGAGGAGTACGGCGAGGAGCAGATCCTGCAGCTGCACCGCACGCTGCAGCGGCCGCCCTGGCGCCACCACCACACCGAGCGCGTGCAGGGCCGGTTCCTGCCCTACCTGCCCTGCAGCCAGGACTTCTTCACGCTGGCCCCCGGGACGCCGCTGTGGGCCATCCGGCCCGTGCACTACGGCAAGGAGATCGTGCGCTTCACCATCTACTGCAGCCACGACAACTACGCCGACAGCCAGCGGTTCTACGAGCTGATTCTCCGGCGGACCCCCAGCCAGAGGAAAACGGACTTCTGCATCTTCCCCGTTTTCTCTAATCTGGACGTGGACATCCAGTTCTCCCTGAAAAGACTGCCCTGTGACCAGAGCCCGGTCCCCACCGACTCCTCCGTGCTGGAGTTCCGAGTAAGGGACATCGGCGAGCTCGTGCCTCTCCTGCCCAACCCCTGCAGCCCCATCAGTGAGGGGCGCTGGCAGACGGAGGACCACGACGGGAACAAGATCCTTCTGCAGGTATGGGCACGTCTGTCTGTCTGTCTGTCTGTCTGTCTGTCTGTCTCCCTCTCTGTTCGCAGGACAGAGAAACAAATGGGTAACTCTGCCAGAAACCATCATACCTGTCACAGAGAGATGAGTTTGGGAAAAGGATGCGTGACCTCTGTAGTCAAGGTGGCCATACTGGGTTTAAGCGACAGAGGAGGCATTAAAGGCTCTTGCCGTTTTGCTGTCAGGGCCACGTGCCTAAGCAAACACGTTCCCACTTCTTCCAGGTGCCTCTGCTGTCACCCTCTGAGCATCCACAAGACATCCAGGATTCCTGGGGATTTCACACGAGCTTATCACCTAGGGAGCTAGTTCTTAAAGATTCCTGAATCTGCTCCCTCAGTACTCAGGGTGGTTTTACCAACGCATTCTTCCCTCCCACAGAGGAACTTCAGGAAAACCCACCTATCTGAAAATTGTGAAACATAATATATTGACATTCGGTAGAGAAGATATCTGTTCTCTTCCCTCTGGTGCCTCCCTGCCTTCTGCTATTCCACCCTTTACTGCTGGGCAGTAGGTTGTTAAAATCCTTTGATGACTTGAAACATGACTTCCCCTTAAACATTTTAAGGAGTGAGTGATCCCTTGAGAGCTTCTGGTTTCACCAAGCTTGGGAAGGGGCGAGTGAATACGTGCGAAGCGCAGTAGGCTGCCCTAGTCCTTCCCTGGTGAACACCTTGGCTTCATCCCAGCCCCCTTTCTCCTCTCATCCTTCTGGTGATTGTCCCAAACTCATTAGAGATGATTACTTATACACTAGAATTCAAAATTCAGCATGTAGATTACAGAACGTCCCACACCTGGTTTACCTGAGAAATGCTTCCAGACCCAGACTTTCTTGAAGTAACAGGTAAATCCGTTCCGGGTACATAGGGCTTTATTCTTGTGAAAAGCCTCCACCTCTGATGTCTCAGTTCTCACATTTGGCTATCTGAAAAGACAAAGTCGATAGCAAATTGGGGGATGTTGCTGTTAGAGGTATGGATTGTGGTTACTTGAATCACAGGTAAGTTTCATAATTTTTGTTGGTTTTGGCTTTAAACACTGGAACTGTAATCCACATATCAGGAAACAAAATGAGAATTTGGCGCATGTAAGATAACTGGTTCAAACTGCAACCAGGCTGTAGTTCTCAAGTCAGAAAGGTCACCTTGAGATACTTACTATTTATCAGAACTAGATAATTTTCAGATTTCCTTTTGAACTATGCAGACAGGGAACTAAGGTAATGTTGCTTTATTATTCAGTAAACTGCTAGCATTTGCTCAATAATCCCTTTTGAAATGTGAGAAAAATTTTGTGTTTGAAGACTGCCAATTCTTTATGCAAAATATAATACAGTTGCACCAAGTAAAAGTTAATGAAATGCAAAGAATTTTGTTTATACTAAAAGACCAAAATGAATGTGACTGTTTCTGAAGTGACTTCTTCCTTTTTGCAGTAATTAGAGTACTTTTTCCCTCTGGATCCCTCTAGTGATATAAGTGAAAGAACACAGCATGAAAGCTTGGCCTGAGTTCTGCTCAAAGGAACCATGGAAAGAATATTTCAAAGAAGATCCATACATTTAAATGGTTATAAAATCTATACAGGTGCTAGCTTTTGAAGTTGGCACATCAAAGTGTGAAAGAGTAGAAAAAAGATTTGTATCTTGGGACTCAGGAATGCAGGCCTTTGTTCAAAACAGTAATATGTAGAGGAATTAAATTAATGTGGACAGAAACGACAAATTGCCCGCTTAGAATTCTTGGTAACAGCCATTTGAACAGGTTCCTGTTCAACTACATCACTGTGGAGAGCAGTCTTCTGCGCTAGTGTGAGATCTGTACCTGCACGCCTTAAGTTACTTTC
>RJWJ010020674.1:0-28746 GCA_004363605.1 Indri indri | reverse complement strand
GTGTCAGGCCACTGTACGGATGCGCCACGGTTTAGCCACGTAAGTGTTATTTCTGGCTTTGGGCTACCGCAGACAAAGCTGCTATGAACGTCCACGTACAAGTACTTGTGTGGACATCCGCTTTCACCTGTCTTGGGCAGACACCTGGGAGTGGACTGGCTGGGCACGGGGTAGGCCTGTGCTTAACCTGCCATGAAACTGCCAGACGCTCCAGAGCAGCTGTGCCGTCCTACAGCCCCACCCGAGGCGCACAGGCGCCAGCCGCTCCAGGAGCCTGGTGTTCGGCGCGGTTCATCTCTCAAACCGTAGTCGTTGTAAGAGGCGCGTAGTGGCTTCTCGCGATGGTTATAGTCTGCATTTCCCTAGGTGACGACTGATGTTCGTCATTTTTTCATGTGCTGTTTACCATCTATGTATTTTCTGTGGGGAAATGTCTGTTGAAGTATTTTGCTCATTTTTTATTGGGTTGTTTGTTTTCTTGTTAACTTTTGGGAGTCCTTTATATATTCTGGACACGACATCTTTATCAGATACCTGATTTGTAAATATTTTCTCCCTGTCTATGGCTTGTCTCTTCATTCTCTCAATTCTCTTTTGAAGAGAAGGTCATTTGATCAATTTATTCTTCTATGATTCATGCTTTGGGTGTCGTATATAAGAAATCTTTGCCAAACAAAAGGTCACGAAGGTGTTTTCCTGTGTGTTCTTCTAGGAGTTTTATAGTTTCAGCTCTTATATTTAGGTCTATGATCCATTTTGAGTTAATTTTTACATATAATGCAAGGTATGCACCGAAGTTCATTTTTTGGATGTGGATGTCCAGTTGCTCCGGCACTGTGTAAAGCCTGTCCTCCCTTCGCACCTCTGTTGAAGATCAGTTTCCTCTGTGTGTGTGTGCGTGCACACGTGTGTGTGTGTGTGTGTCTGTTTCTGGGTTCTCTATTATGTTCCATTGATATCTGTGTCTACTTTCACACTAAAACCACACTGGTCTTGATTCCTGTTAAGTATCAAGGTAGCGTAAGACCTCCAATTTTGTTCTTCTTTTTCAAAGTTGTGTTGGCCACAACTTTGCATTTGCATATAAATTTTAAAGTCATTTTGTTAATTTCTAAAAAAAAAAAAAAACCCACAGTGATCTTGATCAGGAGTACAGACAACTTAGAAAGAACTGACATCTTAATGATATTGAGTCTTCCAAGCCACAAACACGAAGCATCTCTCCATTTATTCAGTTCTTCTTTAATTTTTCTCTGCAATATTTCGTAGTTCTCAAGGTATATGTTTTCACATTTTCTTGGTCAAATTTCAGTTTTTATGCTGTCACAAATGATATATATTTTTTTAATTTTTAATATCTGTTCCTGGTATTTAGAAATACACAACTGATATTTGTATATTGTTCTTATATCCTACAACCCTTACTAAACTCACTTATTAGTACTAGTAGCTTTTTTGGATAGATTGCATATGATTTTCTATACAGATAATTACGTTATTGTGAACAAAAACAGTTTTACTTCTTCCTTTCTAATCTGGATGCTTTTAACTTCTTTTTCTTGCCTTATTGCATTGGCTAGAACCCCCAACACAAGGCTGAATAAAGTGGTAAGAGGACAGGCACATTCTTGTCTTAGTCCTTATCAAAGGGGCCTTCATTCTTTCACCAGTAATTATGACGTTAGCTCTAACTTTGTCAAGATGCCCTTGACCAGGCTGAGGAAGTTCTTTTCTATTAGTAGTTTTCTAAGCGTGTTTAGGAGGAATGGGTGTTGAATTTTGTCAAATACTTTTCTTACATCTACCAAGATGACCATATGGTTTTTATTTGTTAGTTTTAAAAAAATGTGGTAAACCAAATTGGTTGATTTTTGAATGTTAGTTAAACTATTCCTGGGATAATCCTAACTTGGTCATGATGTATTTTCATTTTTATATATTGTTGGATTGCTAAAATTTTGTTTAGAATTTTTGTACTAGTGTCCATGAGAAATGTCAACCTTTAGTTTTGCTCTTAGTTTTTGTTTTTTGTAACATCTTTATTTTGTTTGGCTATCAGGGTAATATTCGCCTCACAGAAAAATTGGGATGTATTTCCCTCTTTTCAATTTCCTAGAAGAATCTGTGTAGAACTGGTATTTTTTTCTTAAATATTTGGGAGAATTCACTAGTAAAGTCATCTGGGCTTGACATTTACTTTGTGAGAATACTTTTATCTATCAATTTATTTTAAAAATATATATAGGGCTATTCAGTTTATCTCTTTCTTTTTGAGTGGGCTTTGGCAGTTTGTGCTTTCAAGGAATTTTCCTATTTCATCTAAGTTGGTGAATATATTAGCATAAAGTTGTTTATAATATTCTTATTATTCCAATATCTGTAAAATCTATGGCTATGTTGCATCTCTCATTTCTGACACTGGTCATTTATATTCTCTCTCTTTTTCTGATCAGTCTGACTAGACGTTTGCCAATGTATTGATCTTCTCAAAGAACCAGCTTTGGTTTTATTAATTTTCTCTTTTATTTTTCTATTTTCTATTTCACTGATATCTACTCTGACCTTTAATTTTTATTCTTCTACTTATTTGGGGTTTAATTTGCTCTTTTTCTACTTTTATAAGGTGGAAGCAAGGCAGTTGCTTTTGGATCTTTTTTCTTTTCTCATATAGGTGCTTAGTGCTACAAATTTCCCCCTAAGTATTGCATTGGCAGCATCTTAAAAATGTTGATATGTGATTTTCCCCTTCAGTTCAAAATGCTTTCCCTTTTGACTTTACAGGGAAATGGAATTCACATTTTTGCTGCTCTTCACTTATCTGTGTGGATCCACATTTTCCTTTGGTATCATTTTCCTTCTGCCTGGAGGACCGACTTTGCAAGTTCTCATAGTGCAAGTCTCCTGGTAACACGTTCTTTTAGCTCTTGAGTGTCTGGAGAAACATCTTTGTCGCACCTTCCTTTAAAAATGTACATATTTCTTCTGGGTTTAGAATTCTAGGTTGACAGTTTTCTCTCTGCCTTTATAGCTGTCCCTTCACTACCTTCTCCACTCCGCGGCTGCTGGTGGAAAACCTGCCAACATCCAGCCTCATTACTTTGCGTGTGACATGCGGTTTCCCCCGGCTGATCTTTAGATGCTCTTTTCATCACCGGTTTTGAACAACTTGGTCATGGCGTACTTTGGTATAGTTTTATTCCTCTTCATGGTTGTCATGCTTGGGATCCATTGAGCTTCTTGGATCTGTGGGTTTATGTTTACTTTGATCAAATTTAGAAAAATTTAAATCATTGATTATTCAAATATTTTTTCTCTTTGCTCTCATTTCCTCTCTCCTGCCAGGAGTCCAACTGCACCGGTGTTCGTGCGCTTAGAATTGTTCCTCAATTCACGGATGTTTTGTTCATTTTGATTCTTGTTCTGTTTTCCGTTTCATTTTCCTTCCTCTTCCTCTCATTTCACAGTTTCTATTGCTGCGTCTTCAAGTTCTCCAGTCGTCCCTTCTGTGATCTGTCGCTCATCCCACACAGTGTATTCCTCATCTCACAAAGTGTAGTTTTCACCCTAAAAGTTCAATTTTTTTTCTTTTTTTATCTCTCCAATGTCTCTACTTTCTGAACATACAGAATATAGTTTTAGTAACTGTTTTAATGTCCTTGGCTTCCAATTGTAGTATCTGTGCCAGTTTGGGGTTGGTTTTTATTGATTGGCGATTCTCCATGAGTTGTATTTTCCTGCTTTTCTACATGGTAATTTTTGATTGTTTTCCAGACATTGTACAATTTACTTTGAGGGCTGGTGGGCATTTGTGTATTCCTACAAAAAAAAAAATGTTCTTGAGCTTTGTTCTGGGACAGTTACGTTATTTGCAAACAGTTTGGTCCCTTCAGGGCTTCCTTTGCAGATTTCTCAGGTGGCTCTTCCATTGCTGAATGTCCCTCCAAGTCAGGCAAGGCCTCCAGTTTGTCACTGGTGATGTCCTGTCTACTCTGCCCAGTGCTTTGTGGGTCATGAGGTTTTTCAGTCAGGCTGGTCGGGGCAGGCGCTGTTCCTAAAACCTTCGGGTGGTCCTTCCCCCGTGTGGAGCAGCTTCCCCTGGCTGGACACTCAGGCGCTGCCCTGAACATCTCTGGAGTTTTCCTTCTGTGCAGCGCTCTCCTCTCTGGGGCTCTGTCCTGCGGACTCCAGCTCCCTCCCCTGGACACAGGCCATTGTCTAGGCCCCACCAGGCTCTCCTCCCTGCGGCCACTGGAAGCCTGGACCTTGATTCAGGGGTTGCTGTTCGTCACAGTGGATGTTCAGTGTTTTGAAAATCCCTGTTTCATACGTTTTGCCTTTTTTTCTTGGTTGTTTCAGATTGGAAGGTAAACCCAGTGACTGTTACTCCATCTCAGCTAGAAGTGGAAGTCAGTGCTGGGTTTTCCAGATGAAGTAGTGTAGTGTGTATTTACATGACAATGAGAATGAGCAAAAATGTGCACCGGGATCTAGGCCGTACACTTACACCTTGAAGGGACAATAAACCCTGAATCCTGTGGAATCTCTCTTCTTCTTCAGCTACTGCTCTCTGGGCCAAGTCATGCGCTTCCAGGTAATACGCAGTTTTTTGTTCTTCATCTTTCTCATTTTGGGCACATAACCTATATAAGACATCAAGAGTGGAATTTAGAACAACAATGTCAAAGACTTGCATTATTAGCACTGATCAAATGTGTAATTTTTGTATAATTATACTGCACATCTTATTAATACTTATGTTATAATTAGATGTTTTACATGTAAAGATATTTTCAATATATCTTAGAGCAAAGATCAAAAAAGAGCTGGACTAATGTAGTATTCACAGTATGAACTGTGTTTATAAAAAATTTATTATGTGCTTAAGAGAGATTTGTGGAAGCAATTCCACGATATCACTCATGCTGGGTTTAACCTAACCCTCTGAGGTCCTACGGTGGCTGTGCACTGTGTCTACAGTGACAGCCCTGATCTGGGTGGGACTCACCTAACCCTCTGAGGTCCTACGGTGGCCGTGCACTGTGTCTACAGTGACAGCCCCAATCTAGATGGGACTCACCTAACCCTCTGAGGTCCTACAGTAGTAATGCACTGTGTTTACAGTGACAACCCTGATCTGGGTGGGACTCGCCTAACCCTCTGAGGTCCTATGGTGGCCGTGCACTGTGTCTACAGTGACAACCCTGATCTGGGTGGGACTCACCTAACCCTCCGAGGTCCTACAGTGGCCGTGCACCCGTGTCTACAGTGACAGCCCTGATCTGGGTTAGAATTTGCAGGAGTCAGGCTGCTTTTCCCTCACAAAGGCTGCTCATTGCTTCACACGGGTTTCTCTACTGGGTCCAGATGCTTGTGTATGAGCACGTGTGTGGGCTGCTCAGGTGGGTGTTGTGGACTGAGGCCTTGCCAGGGAGGGTGGGGCTCCGAGGGGCCTGGTGAAGTCCCGGGCATGGGACCACCTCCTGAGGCCGGAGCCCTGGGAGCAGGGCAGGTGTGTGCTCAGGGTGTGGGTACCTGTGACCTCCATGTGGACCTGTGTGAGGGACACGTGTGCCTGTGAGTCTGTGTGGGTGGCTGGTGCAGTGGGTGGGGGGGCGCCGAGGTGTGCCTGTGGTGTTCCCAGGAGCTGAGTGGTGGACACGAAGGGGCACGGCTGGAGCCAGGAGGCTCTGCCAGGGGTGATGGAGGCTGGACCCGGGAGGAAGCTGGCCATGGGGTCAGGCCCGTGGCTCCCAGGGGCTGCCCCGGTAGAGCGAGGCAGGACGAGGCCAGAAGGTGCTGGGCAGGGGTGCTGGGAGGAAGCCAGGACTGTTCCATGCAAAGAGCAGCTGTCCCCAACCCCACACAGAGGCCAAGCCTGCTAGAGGCAGCTCCTCGGCCCCAGGCAGAAGCCCCATGACACTCACCTCTTTACCTGGGCGCGCTCTAGTTTTATGTCAACACAATTCTCTCTGTAGCCACAACTGATAAATTTTTTCTCAATTTCCATCAAGCGATTGTCCAACTCCTTCAGCGACGCCAAGTACTCAAGGGGTTCGTTGTCCACCGACTCCCGGGCAACCTTGACCTGTAGGCTCAGGCACCTGAGGGGCAAACGCCTCCTCAGCGGCTGCTGCCACGACCGAGGGTCCACGTCCAGGGTCCAAGGCCTGGCCTGTGTGGGCCCAGGGTGGCCGCCCCCACGTGAGTGATCACCCAGTGCTGGGGAAACACCCGCAGCCCTTTCTCAAAACCCACTCCCATGCAGGCCACATTCTCGGGTCACAGCGATGACAGTAACAACCACCCCCCCGCCAAGGAAGTACCTCCACCTGGACGTTCATAAACACTCCCCTAAATGACTCACGAGTAGAAAAGAAAACCCACGTTTTCTGGCCTGCGGGTGCTGCCAGCGGCGCTCACAGCTGCACGTTTCAAAGGGGACAGAGCTCAAGACGTGGCCACAGAACAGCCCTCCCACCAACACAGAGAGCTTCCCAGAGATGAAGCAGAAATTCAGTGACACCAAAATAAGACAAAACCTCTGTTGCCATGGGCGATAACCCACAAGCCGGTTCTGTGAAAAGGTCCATTGCAAGGAGCCCGCAGCTCTGCCTGGGGGAGAGACGCAGGCGCCGCGAGGGACACGCCAGGGTGAGGACATGTGTTAGATGTAGGAGAAGGTGCTGCAGAAACCTCACTGACACTTCCGCACGTCAGGAGGAAACAACTTTCTAGGCTCTTTCCGAGACCCTTCAAGCCTCCCGAGGCCGTGCAGACAGGGCACGTGTGTGGAAGGTTTGTTTCCCAGAGGAAGCCGGCAGGGAGCACAGGAAGCTTCCAGAGCTTTCTGGAGCTGTGTGGAAGGCTGTGGGTGTCCCAGGATGTGACCCTGAACTCCCACAGGTTTGAGACGTGGCATAAAGTTAAGAGATGGGAGAAGCGAGTGTGGCTCTCATGTCAGGTGCGTCCCGGCAATGGCCTACCTGGCCTCCAGGTCCGTGACGAGGAAGTCCAGCCCGAGCGCTCGGTTGGGCTGCTCTCTCCTGAGGGCCTTGAAGGTGTCTATGAGCTTCTGGAACAGGTGGCAAGCCTGGGGACAGTGCCAGCGCCCATGTGCACATGTCGCTCCGCGGACGCCTCCCCACCGAGCACCACGCCCACCGCCCACCACAGCTGACACCGGCCTCTCACCGCGGCTTCTCTGCCCCCGTCCTCCGTGGACAGGAGCGCCTCCGCCAGGGTCAGGGTGGAATGGTACCAGAACTCCTCGCTGCCACCCAGGCGCTGGGCCTCCTCGATCATCTTCTGTGCTTGTCCGTAGTTTTTCTCCTTGTTGGCCAGCTGTGCCAGGAGGAGCAGGCACCTCGACTCCGCACACGGGTCATCCAGGGCCTACGATAGATACGTGGAGATAAACACGAATATGCAGAGAGATTGTATTTATGGATTAGGACAAGGTAGAGAGACACACTGTGGGCGGCGCCAGCCTCGGGCCTCTAGCCGCCAGCTCCCCCGCCCCGCTGTTCCTGGCCTCTGCACCCTGTGCTGTCCTGAGCGCTTGCTGAGCATCCTGTGCACACATTCAATGGAGTTTGGTCACGCTGTCACCTGGCCCTCCAGAGTGTGGACAAGGGCTCCTCCTCTGGGGAGGGGATTCGTGCTGACCCGTCTGACAGTGGGAAGGTCGGCTCCCCCAGCTCCCCGGGCCCTGCCCCGACTCCCACCTTTGTGGAGCTCATGCCTGGGGCTGAGTCACGTCCTGGACAATCCTTGGTGCCAAGAGCAGCTCAGACAGAGCCCAGAGAGCCTGGCCTCGCCCATCTGGGGGCACCGCCGCCAGGGCACTGTGTGTTAGAAACCTGCTCGGAGGGTGCGGTGCTCGGGAAGACAGTCACGGCGCAGGCTGACTAGCTCCCTCTGCAGTGGAGGCGAGAAGGCAGCGGCCTCTATCCCAACTCGTGTTTGGTGGGAGGATCCGGGCAGGACCCTCTGCCCCAGCAGCTGCCCTTCCAGATGTAAGTGGGGACAGGGAGGGGCTGGCATCCTGGCTGGCGTGGCCGCTGATCAGGCCACTGTGCACATTTCAATGTGTGGGAAGGGGAGGGGACGCTGTCTACAGGGGTACATGTGGCCAGGCCCTCTGCTCCTGCCCAACAGGGGCCCCGCCCAGAGGCCATGACCTGCAGGTGCCAGGCTGTGGCTGGACTGTCAGCGAGGGCGTGCACAAGGCCTGGGTCCATGGCAGGGGAGGCGGCCTGGGGGTGGGGGCCAAGCCCCAGCAGGAGGCGCAGGGCTCCATGCAGGAAGGGGCGGAGGCCGTGGGGACAGGGCCAGGAGGGGCCAGCAGAGCCGGGGGCTGGACAGGTAATGTCAGGTGGGGGTGGGGGCCACGGGGGTGCTGGGGCGGGGAGGGGCTGGTGCCTGGGCTCTGGTGTGGGGGAGGCAGAGCCCTGGGATGCAGACAGGGGTGGGGGTCCAGAGAGCGAAGAACGGAGCCGGAGCATGTGGGGCCACAGCCAGGAAGCGGGGCCCAGGCAGGTCAGGGCGGGGTTGGGGGGCAGCCGGGCAAAGTGCGGCGCATGGACAACCTTTCCAGTGGTCTGGACCTGGCCGGGGAGCAGCAGGTAAGCTGGAGGGAGGCAGCACGCGGGGCCGAGGGGCCCGATCTGGGCCAAGCTGCCCGAGGTGAAGGGAACAGGTGCTTCCCACCTCACTCCAAAGTCAGGCCGGTGGAGGTAGTGGGCAGGCGGCCAGCGTGGGGCCCAGCGTCCACCCTGTCCTGGGGACTGGACTCCAGTGGCCACCCCAGGAGCTCCTCCACACCCTCTGGTCTCAGCAGAGACGGGCGTCTCCCATGGCCACCTCCTCTGGGTGTGGCTGGGGCCAGCAGAGTGCTACACCCACCTATGTCCCCACCTCAGCTGGCCACAGCACTCTCAGCCCCTCTCCACAATAGATGCCCTCTTGACTCTGGCATGAACACACCTGTCCCCCTGCCTGAGACCTGCACACACCTGTCCCTGCTATCAGAGACCTGCACTCACCTGTCCTCACTGCCTGAGACCTGCACTCACCTGTCCCCCTGCCTGAGACCTGTGCACACCTATCCTCACTGCCGAGATGGACTCCAGCCTCACAAGGCTTCGATGGCTGTCACTGAATTTTCATACCATTACTAGTCCTTCTCTTTTCCTGGAATTCATCCTGGAAACAGGTGACAGGCTGTCTAGGGCTGTAGCTTTGCCCTCCCAGCGACAGCGACTCTGGAATCTGGACAAAGACTCAGCCCTGCGTGAGGAGGGCGCAGGGCAGTTGGCGCTGGCAGGACATGGGAGCTATAGTCCTGGCTCCGAGAGAAGTGCCAGTGGGTCTTGTCCCTCCTGGATCGGGCCTGAGGGCTGCCACCCGCATGGGGGAAGAGCCGGGGAGCACAGCAGGGCTTCCCTGGGAGCCCTGGTTGGGTCCACATCCAAGGAGCGAGAACAAAACTAACGGAGACCAGACCCAGGCCACCTGCGTGGGGCCTGCCTTCCAGAGCGAGCCGACCTCTGGCCAAAGACACCGTCTGGGGGCCTCCGAGTTCTCATCCCCACACCTGTCAGAAAGTGAAAACTCAGGAGTGCCCTGGAAGGCAGGACCAAACCACTGACATCCCGCGGGAAGCACGCGGCGGGTGGCAGAGAGACCCGCGGCGGTTACTGGAGCAGAGCGAACGTCAAAGGACAGGCGGACGGACCTCACAGAGAACCACAGGGTCTCCCAGAGCCAAAGATGGGAAACGAGCTTTGGGGGCCGGGGGTGGAGGGGAGCGCTGCTCTCGGCTGCGCAGATGAAGAGGGAGCCGCGCTGGCGGCCGCGGGTGGGAGGCGCCTTACCTGGAAAGCCCCGAGCGCCTCCGCCAGCAGCAGCCGCGCGGGCTGGAACAGGTGCATCTGCAGCAGGGCCTCCCCTTTGAGCGCCCACAGCCGGGGGAAGGCCGCCCCGTCCAGGCCCTTGCCCGTCTCCGCGTTTGTCTTCAGGACCTGCAAGACACGGCACCGTCCTGGCATCTGCATCCCACGGGACGGGCTCTGGCCATGGAGGCGGGACGCAGCAGGAGCGGGTGCCCAGAAAGCCACCTTCCACCGAGGGCTTCCCAGCAGCACCAGGAACTGGGGCGCCTCGCGGCCCGTGGCCCCGGTGCTCAGGCTCAGGCCGCTGCCGTTTTCTGACAGCCGCCATCCACCCTGGACACCCTACGCTGGGGCGGTGGAGCCAGTGTGCACTCTCTGAGGCGGCCGCCAGCCCTGATCCGCTCCCCGTGCCGGCCCCTCGTGTGCGGGCAGCCCCCGCCCAGCCTGGGACGGGCCACGAGGTGCCTTCGCTTGACCCTCAGCCAGTGCCAGGCTGAGTCCTGCCCTACGCAGGAGCCTCTGGTTTTCCTCCGGAGTCACACAGAGCATCGACTCCCGTAGGCTCCTGAAGGGCGTCCAACCTGGCGCCCGCGGTGCTACTGCCCCTTGGTCAGGAGCATGGCGGCTGCGCAGTCACCTTGCTTTATGGGCAAACCCGCAACGGGAAACGTGGCCTGGTGATGGGGCCCCAGGCTGGAGGGACAGCCTGTTACCAGCCGGGTGACAGGCCCCTCCAGGCCAGGCCAGCCCCACCCCGGGGGGCTTCCCGGCGATGTGCGCTGCTCCACCAGGACCCCCCCCCCTCAACCCCCAGCCCACTCCTCTCCGTCTCTGCTCCAGCCCATTCCATGTGGCCCGCAGTGCACACGGGGGGATCCCAGGGATCCCCAGGGAGGGGACATCCCTGAGTGGTCTCTGGATCACCCGCCACATCCGGCACAAGAGTTGTATGCAGTAGGCACTTAACAAATTCCATCCTCTGGCTCCAGCTGCCACCTTGCACGGCAGCCGAGGCGCTGGCACTGCCGGGCCACAGGTGTGTTACCTGGTCCTTCGCCACCTGCGGCTTCACCCTGGCCCGGGGGGCGGGAGGCATCTGTTCGCTCAGCACCGGCAGGCCTTCCTCCAACACGGGGTCCCGGTTTTTCTCTCTCCTCAGTGCAATCTCTTTTCTGCAGCTAATATAACAGACAATAAGCAAGAGAAGTGCGACGGCCAATAAACACAGGAAAATGTAAATTCCAACGGTAATCAAAGAAATACAAATTAAAATGGCTACGATAAGCCATGATGTACTCGTGCTTACAAAGATTTAAAAAGAATCAATATTTAGCAGCACATGTGACTCCCAGATTCACACCCGTAGCCTACTCTGCCTTCCAGACTCCAGCCTCACACGTCCAGCCTGACTCAGGTGTTCCAGACACGTCTACCCGCCCAGACCACGGCTCCCCTGGCCACCCACCCACCATGACCCCGCCGGCGCCCCCTCCAGACGGGCGAGGCTCCTGCCCAGCGAGGCACCAGCCACAGGGCTCTGCCTTCCCAGGTGTCTCGGGTGTGCCCGCCTGGCCCCGCATCTCCCGTGCCACTAACCCCAGACCCCACGGTCGCTACGCCACGTCCAGAGCAGTCGCCCTGTAGGACCCAAGACTTCAACAGACTCACGCCGGGCTGTGCATCTCCAGGCCACTGGCCCACTTGACCCCACACGGGCCCCTCTCTCAGGGCCTTTGCCCCCCACCCCGCTGCCACTCAGTAAGACACAACTCGCTGCCCAGGCACCACACCACCCTCCAGGCACTGTACTTCCCACTGTCCCCCGCAGCCCCATCCCCAGCCGTCGTGCCCCCAGGCCCTGCTGTCAGGAGGCCCCAGGCCCTTCCCCGACAGCCTGGCAGTGCAGGGGCTCAGGGCAGCAGCAGCCTTCGCTTCCCCTGGCACCGCGCCCAAAGGAGACAGGGGACCCTGGGCCAGTGTTGCGCGTGGACACGGGACCCACCTCGCCTGCTCCAGGTCCCCGATGTACACGGGCCCCACGGCCTCCTCGTGGTAAGCAGCTGCTTCCCTCAGCTTCAGCTCGGAACACACCAGGGCGAGTCTGGGGGGGGCAGTGGAGACACCGTCACACAGGCCACAGTCACACGGGCCTCGTGCGCTACACGCAACCCATGAAGCAAAAATAAACCCACACCTTGAGGACGCTTTCAACAATTTTTAAAGCTATGCAAAATGACACTAGGTAGCGCTATCGACTTTCAGGCGTTTTCTGTTCCACGTGTCTCACCTGGCCTGGCTCCCGTCTCCGGGCGGCTGGAGGTGAGAGCAGGCCAGCAGGTGGGCGCCGACCTCCCACTCACCTTCGGGAGAGACGCTCCGCTGTGACGTCACTTAGAGCATTTTATTTCAAGGCGAGTTCCGGCTCACAGGAAGGCTGACACTGCATAGAGCCGCTGCCAAGCTCCACCCGGACCCTGCACGTGACCTGCCACCCGCACTGCCATTCTCACTGATGGCAAACGGAAGACACGACTCGCAGCCTCCCTGGAACACCCGCGGGCACAGGCGCCTGCTTTTGCCGCACTTCACGCCGCCGCACCAGAGGGGCCGGGCTTGCTGGACCTGTGCCCCCTCGGTGTCTCTGTGCCACCTTTTGGCAATTCTCACAACATTCCAAACATTTTCATTACTCTCACGTCTGTTGCAGTGACCTGCGATCTGTGGTCTTTGATGTCACAATTGTCATTGGGGGCACAACTGCGCATGTACAGGATGGTGAACCTCCCTGATTAACACGTGTCTAACTGCTTGCCGCCTCCCTCCCGCTCCCTGGGCCCCCCCATTACCCGAGACACGGAAAATTAGTGGCCCACGTGGCCTCTCAGTGTGTAAGTGGAAGGGAAAGTTCCGTGTCACTTGCTTAAAATGATCGAGCTCAGGGAGGAAGGCACAGCCAAAGGTGAGATAGGCCACGGCTGGGCCTCCTGCTCCGACGGCCAGGCTGTGCACGCAAAGGAGAAGTTCTGGAAGGAGACCACGGTGCTGCTCCGGTGAACGCTGAACGACGAGAGAGTGAAACAGCCTCGTTGCTGACGTGGAGAAAGGTCGAGTGGTCTGGACAGAAGATCAAAGCAGCCACAATGTGCCCTGAGGCCACAGCCTAGTCCAGAGCAAGGCCCCGACCCTTCAGTTCTCCGGAGGCCGAGAGAGGTGAGGAAGCTGCAGAGAAGAGTTTGGAGCCAGCAGAGGTTGGTTCGTGAGGCTCGAGGGAAGGAGCCGTCTCCACAACACGACAGCACGAGGTGCGGCAGCAGGTGCTGACGGAGACGCTGCAGCCAGTTGCCCAGCAGATCCCTGATGCAGGCGGCCACGCTAACGACTGATCCTCAGCGCAGATGGAACGGCCTCCTGTCGGAAGAAGATTCCACCCAAGACTGTCATGGCTAGAGAGGAGAAGTCAATGCTTGGCTTCAAAGCTCCAAAGGACAGGCTGACTCTCCCGTTAGGGGCTGATGCAGCTGTGACTTTGAGTTGAAGCCGGTGCTCATCGACCATCCATGATGCTAACTCTGCTCTGCCTGAGCTCTGTAATGGAACCGCAAAGCCTGGAGACAGCTCCTCTGTCCACAGCATGGTTTACTGAACATTTCAAGCCCACTGTTGAGACCTACTGCTCAGAAAAAAGATTCTTTTCAAAACATTATTGCCCGCTGACAATGCACCAGGTCAGCCCAGAGCTCTGATGGAGATGCACACGGAGATGAATGTTGTTTTCGTGTCTGCCAACGCAACACCCAATCCGCAGCCGTGCAGCAAGGAGTAATTTTGACTTTCAAGTCTTATTATTTCAGAAATACATTTCATAGGACTGTCACTGCCACAGAGAGTGATTCCTCTGATGTATCTGGGTGAAGTAAGTTGAAAACCTCTTGGAAAGGACTCACCATTCTAGACGCCATTAAGAACATCTGTGATTCGTGGGAGGAGGTCAAACTGTCAACATGAACGAGAGTTTGGAAGAAGTGGACTCCAACCCTCACAGAGGACTTTGAGGGTTCAAGACCTCAGTGGAGGAAGTCGCTGCAGATGTGGTGGAAACAGCGAGAGAGCCGGAGTGAGAAGCGGAGCCTGAGGATGGGACTGAACTGCTGCGGTCCCAGGACAGACGCGAACAGGTGAGGAGTTGCTTCTCCTGGATGAGCAAAGCGGTTTTTTGAGCTGGAACCTACTCCTGGGGAAGCAGCCGTGAATGTTGTTGAAACAACAAAAATGATTTAGAATGTTCTACACATTTTGTCGATAGAGCAGCAAGAGAGTTTGAAAGGTTCGACTCCAATTTTGCGAGAAGACCTGCTCCAGGTAAAAGGCTGTGGAACAGCATCTCGCGGTGCAGAGAAATCTTTCCTGACAGGAGGAGGCGATCAGTGTGGCGGACGTCACTCTTGTCTTATTTTAAGAAATTGCTAGCATTTGTTAGCAATAAAGCATTTTTAAATTAAGGTAGGTACAGTTTTTCGAACTAATGCATTTGCACACTTAATAGACTAAAGTTTGGTGTAAACATAAACCGTATGTGGACACCAAATACTCTGTGTGACTTACTCTATTGTGATATTCACTTTGTCGTGGGACTAAACCCACCGTGTTCCCAGGGAGACTCCTTTGTGATCAGTGTGTTTGCTTAAGACAAGAACATTCTCTTGAGGATCATACGGGAATTTTAAAATAACATTGTAATTCAATTATTTTGATTTATGTGGCTTATAAATCTTAGGGATCTTATTATTTACAGAATAGTCAAGGACAGAATTAATATTTTTAAATGCTGCTTGTTTTTATGTTGCTTTAGGGAAACTTTCACTCTAAGCCCTTAAATGTCTCCTTGCAAGTGGAGGGGAAGTACCAACCGGAGGTGGTAGAGATCCGCGAGGCTCTTGCTTTCCACCACGGCGTCTGCAATCAGGACTCCCAGCTGCAGGACAGGGACCGTGAGCTCATGAAGGGACATCTTCTGCAGGATGGTGACCAAGCGGTCCAGGTAATACAAGGTGTACGTCTGCACAGAGACACGACAAACACTGAGGCCACAGGAGGGGAAGAGCGTCAGCCCACAAGCTGAAGGGTCGTTCTCCAAAGAACTCCATCCTTCCCTGTGCTCGGCGCAGGGGACTTTCTCCACCGGATGCTCAAGGTGCTGGAGCTCGGCAGTTGAGACAGTCGCTGCTGCTGGAAGGACAGACCCACGGATGGAAAACCAGAGAGCCCGGCGCAAGACCACGCATGGGGGGCGCAGGATGCACGGCCAGGGCATGGGGAGATGACACACACAGCAGGCTCAGGGCCGTTGCAGACCCAAATCTGCCGGCCGAAATGTGAAATGTGGGCGGGCATCTGCATGGCCTCCAGAAAGGGAAACATTTTTTAAAAGAACAGGACGTGAAAAAGCACTAATCACGAAGGAACAGGTTAATCGCTGACTGTGTTAACACGAATGATCCCTACTCAGGGAAAGACCCGCTAACTGATGGCACAGGTGCAAGCAGACCCGCTGGTCACACTGCTGTCCCAGCGCTCTCTCCAGAACAGAGCATCCCTCCATGGCAGCGGGGAAGACAGGACGCTCAGCAAAGCACGGGCAACAGAGCGTCTCAAAAGAGGACGTGCAAATGCCCAGGAAGCACAGGGCGGTGTCAGGCGGGGGCAGATAGCCGCCGCGAGGTGCCTGGCCAAGGCCCAAAGGACGGAGGGGGACTCCACGAGGCTGGCCAGGGTGGGGACAGCAGGGCTGCTCAGCCACTGAGGATAAGGATGTGACCTGGTGCCACCACTCTGGAGCAATCTGGTGACAGACACACACTCTCCAACCCAGAAACCCTGCCGGCCAGCATGTCCCCAGTCCAGGACTCGGGCCCCGGGACGTGTGTGCAGGAGCATTCACGGATGCTTCCTTCGGAACAGCCGTGAACTGGACGCAACTTGCACATCTGTCCACAGGGGACAGATAAACCGTGGCCCATCTGAGCTGCGGAATACTCTATGGCAACGGACAGAAACAGACCCCAGCGCGCAGAGCAGCATGGCGGACCCCACGGACATCATGCTGAGGGCGGAAGCCAGACCGCAAGGAGGAACACGGAATGGTTCTGCTCTTGCAAAGCACGAGACCGGGCACAGAGCCGTGGCCTGAGCAAGGGCCCCGAAGCTGCCAGGTCCTCTTCCCCGTAATTGCGTGTTCGACCTTACGTGGTACAAAAGGACCCACAGATGTGGCTAAGATGAGGACCTTGTGGCGGGGAGACGGCCCTGGACTCCCAGGGCCCTAAACGTGACCACGTGGGCACTCGTGGGGGGCTGGACGTGCCCGCAGAGAAGGCTGCGCAGCCAGAGGCGGAGCCAGCGGGCGGGAGGCTGGAGGTTTCTTCCTGGAGCCTCTGGAGGGGGCGTCCCTGCCGACACCCGGGTTTTGGCTTTCTGGCCCCTGGGGCTGTGAGAGGGTAAATTTCTGCTGTTTCCACCGCACGGTCTGTGGGAACCTGTCCCGGCAGGTCACCGACCGCAGTGCGGCTGCCGCGTGCAGGTGCTCGCGAGGGCAGGAGGGAGGCGCTTCTGCGACACAGCGCTGCTGGGACAGAACCACGCGGGGTGAGGCCCGGGGCTGGCATGTCCCCGTCCGACGGTTCCAGGCTCAGCCCCGGCCTCGCGTCTCTCTCTGGTCACAGGTCACGCTGCAAGTTGGGGGTGCACAGCCCTGGGTGCGGGGGGCCGCGGGACCGAGGCACCTCCAAGGATTTCCCGACCCCGACTCACCGGCTTCTGGATGCTCACTGAGTTGACGGTAAAGTCGCTTCTGTCCTGTTTGAACACCAACAGCACCTCCTCGGGGCAGGCGTAGCACGCCCACTCTTCCACGCTCACCGGTGGCCCTTCAGGTCCCTTGCCGGGAACGTGCTGTAGAGGCGAGAAGGCAGGTTTCACTTTACAAAGCGGGTGTGAAACGTGCGCCCTGGTGCAGCAAGAATTGGGAAGACGGCGCCGCTGACACCCTCAGCACCAGCGCCCACGTCCGATTCTGTGCCCCAGATACGGCTCCGGACACCGTCCGAGCAAAGTGACGCTTCCTGACCCTTGCGCAGCCAGAGTCCGCCTGTGAGAGCCTGGACTGGGGACCGGCAAGCGCTGAGGCCGGACACCGCCAGGGAGCTCAGCCACCGCCCACGCAGGGCCCCGGGGTGGCGGTTTCTCAGACCGTGGCGGCTCTGGGAGAAGCAATGTCTCCAGGGTGGAAGGTTTCATGGGATGTGGAAACCGCCTTCTCACTGCTCCGGGACGCGGCCCTCAGCCCAGGGACAGACCCTGCCAGCTGCCAATGGCCTCTGAGCCCCCAGACCCGGGGCGGCGGCTGTGTGCAAACCGCATGGTAAAGAGCCTCGCAGCGGGCCTGGGATTCCCGCCAGGGCAAGGCCGGGCGATACAGACATTTCCTGGCGCTGTACCCGGAGGAAGCCGCCAGCAGAGGGGACCTGAGCCTGGCCCCGCCCTCCCGGGACGCACCTGCTTGGCCTCCTGGCCTCCCTTGTCCTCCTCCTCGCGGGGCCTCTCCTTCCCTTTACTCTTCTCCTTTCCTTTTTTAGGCAGCAACAAGCACGAGCTCGCCGCCGCAGGAATTTTATTCTCTGAGATTAATTTTCCTGCTGTCGTCAGAGAAACCTGGGGATAACGGAAACGCAGGCTTGATCAGTGAGCACAGACCTTCGCGCCCCGCTCCTGCGCCTGGGTGGAGGCTGCCGCAGAGCGAGGGCGTCCGGGACCCTCGCATCCGCCACCGGCCCTGGGCAAGGCTGGGGAGGCCCCTCAAGAGCAGAGAGTGGCTGGCCCAAGGCGCGTGGGGACATGCGGGTGACACTCGGCCCGCACGTCACCGTCAGGGATGTCGCAGGACATCGGCAGTTGGGGTTCCTGCTGGTGAGCCCACACATGGCCGCAGCGCGCCCTTGTGGTGGTGGGGCCCAGGCGCCCCGGGGGAGGCGTGTGCCACAGCCCCTGTCCGCCCGATGCACATTCTGAGGGGCCGTCACCGCGTACCCTCAAGGAGAACGTGCCCGGCCACAGAGTGACTTAGTTTAAGGTCTCTAATTAACGTGTTTGCATAATTTGGTGGGAGAAAGGCCTGTCATGACCGACGCCGCCCTGCTGGGACATGCGGTCCGCAGACCTGGACAGGCACACGGGACCAGAGACCGCGAGAGCCACTGCCAGGGCCCCAAGGGCAGAGCTGGCGGGAGGCGGCTGGCTGTGCCCAGGGCAGGGCGGAGGGGAAACGGGAAGGCCCTGGAAGCCCAGCGAGTGGCGGCTCAGGGCCTGTCGTGCCGCCCAGTCTATGCGCTTGGCCTGCCGACCTGTGGGGGCAGCCGGGGATAGGTGGCTCTGGCCCTGGGCGGGGGTCAGGAGGAGGAGGGGGCAGCCCCTCTCGGGGTGCTGCAGGTGCACGGGGGGAGCCCAGGTGGGGGGAGCCAAGAGGGAGTTCGTTTGTTTTTGATGCCGATGGGAGTGATTTGATAGGGAAAACGCAAATGTCACAGGAGAGAAATTTGCTCCTATCTTGAAGGTCTTTAGGAAGTTTCTGGAAAGGCTCCGATTCCTTTAACACTTGCCCCGCAGTCCCCCAGAGCCCCAGATTCCGGTCCCACCTGCCAGATGTGTCTGAGGAGCACGTAGGCCACCAGGCCGCAGTCCGCGTAGCCGGCAGCGGCGGGCGACGCCGTCAGGGCCAGCAGGGTGTGGGCGCGGGCCAGCGCCTCCAGCTGCCGCACGCTGCACAGCCTCTGCAGGCACGCCGGTGCCGCATCCTTGGGGGCTGGACTTTCAGGGGGCGTCTGAACCGTCTCGCGCTCCTCTGTGGGAACAGGTGCCCGCGGCTGAGAGCCGCCTGACGCGGGGTGTGGCGGCCCGGACACGCCCTCCCCCACCCTCCAGCCTGCCCTGCGCCGGGCCCTCGGGACGGGCCCTCAGGACATGCCTGGCGCCATGCCAGCCGCAGGGCCTGTGCAGGGTCTCAGCGCAGCATCGCGTCCCCAGGCTTGGGGGCTGGACGCTGAATAGACGGGCCCACATGCTCCTCTCTCGCGCGTACCTGGCTGTGCCCTTCCCTGGTGGGGACTGCCGCAGCACCAGCCTGGACAAGCCCCAGAGCCTGGCCTGGGGTGGCTGACCCCACGCCCTCCACTGCCGCAACACCTCACTGGCCTTTCTTCCTCTCTGGTGGAGGGGTGGGGACCAGAGGGCCAGCCGAGGGGTCTCTCACCCCTCACCTCCCGGGTGTGGGCACCCCTGGGCTGGCTGCAGGGGCCTCGCTGCCCACTGCGCTGCTTCCCGGACGCCCTGTGTCCATCTCTGAGCCGGGCGGGCTATTCCTGTCCCCCCACAGAGCCTCTGCCCCACGCCCACCCGCTGCCTGCACGGGCCCTGGAGTCAGGGCCCGGTGACGAGAGAGCAAGACGTGAGCTCCGGCTGCATCTGCAGTGGTCTGTGAGACCCTCCGAGGAGCCTGGGGCAGGAAGGGGCCTCTGGCCGGGCCAGACACATCTGGGAGGACGAGCCCTGCGCCTGGTCTGGGAGAGGCTCTCCGCCACGGGGACCGATGCTGGCGCGAGCACTGCCCGGACACCCCCGCCACATCAGGGCTCTCTGTCTCCCCAGGCCCACACGCAGCTTTTCCTGGGGACGAGCTGCAGGAACGCGGTTTGCAGGGAGAGGCCGAGTTCTCCAAGTGAGAGCAGATCGGCCGCCACAGGCCGCTCAGGGCCGCGTGGGGTCAGCACCCTGGCGGGCGTCTGCTCACCCTCCGGCTGGGGCTCTGGCTCGGGGGTGGCCTGGGGGGGCTTCATCGCCAGCAGGATCTCGATCGCCCACCGCAGGTGGAAGACCACGTCCTCCAGAGGGAACTGCCTGTGGTACAGCCACTCGCTGAACTCCAGGATGCAGTCCACCTTCTGCCACGCGCTCTGCGGCTTCTGTGGGTTAGATGGAGACCGGGGCATGCCCTCGGGAACCGTGCTGCAGAAGCCATTTACAATACCAAGTGGGCTCACTGATTACTTTTTACCCTGTATTTACCGAACCCACCTCCTGTGAGACTGCTTGTGCCTCCGAGGCTCCTGAGGCATCCCAGGTATGGGCAAGGGTGGGGCGTCGGCACGCGCAGCGCATAGGACGAGCAGAGGTCAGCAAACCCTGCCTAGTGCGGACGCCCCGCCCCTGCCGGCCCCGCAATGCCCCGAGGCATCCACGCCTCCCTCCCGCGGCAGAGGGACACGAGGGGCTCCCTGCAGACGCCTCCCCCACCTGCGTGTGGCTTTATCCGCGCGGTCACCCCTGTCTCCTGCTGGAGCGGGGGCCCCTGGAGGGCAGGGCGGGCCCAGCCGCGGCCTGGCACAGACTCGCCCACAGTCGCGCCCAAGCACAGCCCCCGAGACGGGGCTGCCGGACGGACCTCACGCCCGCGTCTCCTACATTCCCACCAGCAGACGTCGCCGCTCCGGTTCTGCTACCAAACACTGGACACCGAACGCTGGCAGCACTCCCAGCGCTCGCCTGCACCCGCCGTTCATTCTGCGAGTGCCCGTGGGGAGCCGACTCTGCCAGGCGCTCAGGGGCATCTGCCACCACGGGACTCGCATCCCAGCGCAGCTCAGAGCGCAGATGTTCCACAGAATGACAGTCGGGCGGGGAGGGTTCCCTGGCACAAGGGCCAGGAGAGGTGGGTGCCGGGCATCAGGACTGGGGCCCAGGGTGGCAGGAGGGATGGGGCCTCCTGCTGCGCTGATGCCGGGCACTGGCGGGGGCTGAGCCTCGATGGTGCTGGTCACACGGGGCTGCCATAGGCACCCCATCCAGCAAGAGTCCCCGTCTCACAAACCGCCCTGCACGGGCCTCTGCAACAGGCTGGGAGGAGGGTCCCCAGGGGGAGAGCGGGCTCCAGGCAGGGTGCAAAGGCCCCAGGGCGAGCGTGGGCAGTGCCAGCTGGGTGGGGAGCAGGATCCAGATGCCATGGCCAGAGCCAGGGGGTCCACGCGGGTGGGGCCTGAGCTGCTCTGTGAAACACGGCTGGGGGACAGGAGGACGTGTGGCTGCTGGACACGGTGACAGCCACGGGACCAGGGTGCGGCACCAGCGGGTGCGTCTGGGGGAGGAGCCGACGATGGAGTGTGCTTAAGGGCAGGTGGTGTCACCGTGGGGTGCAGGGTGTGGGGTCTGATTCCAGGGACAAGGCTGGTGGGATGAAGGGTCCGTTGGGCAGCGGGACGTGTGGGGAGGTCAGCCTGGGGGTGGCGTTGGCTCGCACACTGGGTGACATCCGATCTCAAGGGCATGAGGGTCTTGGGAAGGGGGTCCGAGCTCTTCGCCCAGGTCCCCTCCCTCAGGAAGGAGGGGAGGAGGGGGCCGAGCCGGCGGGTGGTGGTGCCCGGAAGCCAGGGGTACGAGGAGGGGGCCGGTGCCCCGTGGGGCCCAAGGGGGCACAGAACCGACCTGGGGGCTGGCAGTGGCTCTGACAAAAGCTGCGTGTGCGGAGGGGGCGAGGCCCCGGTGGAGGGGCCGGGGAGGGAACAGGCCCTGACCCACCACGGCGTGCACGGTGTCCCGCCACGTGCCTCTGTGAACGCACAGGGAAGCACGACCCGAGCATCAGAGCTAACACTACGAAACTCCTGGAAGAAAACGCAGGACCAAACCTCCACGTCCGGGTTCACACACGGTGTTTGGATGCAGCAAAAGGAACACAAGCAGGAAAAGAAGAAATTGATAAATGGGCCATCATCAAAATAAGAAACCCTCGTGTTACAGATGATGCCGTCGAGGAAGCACAAGAGTCGTTGAGAAGACCAGGCGCAGGACGAGAGGAAACGTGCGGACCATGGCCCTGACGGGGACTCACACCCGGAGCACCTCCAGGACTCTCGGCATCAACCACGAAACGTGGCAAAGGGTCTGAAGAGATGTTTCCCTGAAGACCTACGAACGGCCCACAAGCCACGAAAAGCTGCTCGACTTCATCGGTCACCAGGGAAATGCCGGAGACGCCACCGACACCCTTTGTGACGTCTGGCCCGAGTCGGACTGGCCAGCGTGGGGCGAATGTGCAGGTGCCACCTGGGGACGCAGCGGCGCAGCCACTTAGGGAACGGCCGGCGCTTCCTCACGCAGCTGAACAGCGACACCCTGCACCCAGCAGCTCCGCTCCTGGGCACGTGCCCGTGGGGACGGGAGGGTGTCCACCCACACCGCAAACAGGGTTCATGGCACGTCAGCCACAGCGGGCAGGTGCCGGAAACCGGCAGGAAGGCCCAGCAATCAACAGAACACGCACACGATGGAACCTCCTTCAGCCACAGAGGCAGGAAGGACAGACTGGGCCACGGTGGAACGGACCCTGGAGATGTCTCGCCCAGTGAAAGGCGCCAGCCACAAAGGACGCACGTCATGTGACTCCCTCCACGCCAGCATCCGGCGCAGGCAGAGAGCAGATCAGAGACGCCTAGGGCCGGTGGAGGGTGGAGGGGGGGGTGGGCGCTGCCAGATGCGGCTTTTCTGGGGGGCAATGAAACGCTCCAAAATTAACTGTGCTGATGAGCAATTTTTAACCCCAAGAATCTACTGAAAACATCAGTGGTTTCCCCAAAACGCAGAGAAGGGAAGGGGAGGGCTTGGGGTCAGTGAGGACAGAACTCTCGCGATTTCTGCCGCAAAGGGGGACCCAGTGTGGCTCAGTGCAGCCCCTCTGGGGGCCGGGCCTCCGGCTTTCTCTCCAGGGAACAGCTGCCGGCAGCGGGGCTGGGCCCCGACCTGGCCACACTGTGCTCTGGAACGCGCACCCACGTGGCAAACACGGGAGCCACATGTGCACCGGAGCAGCCTCCTGAGCCATCTCCAGTTACCCTGGTGCTGGGGGCCACCCCGACCCCGAACAAATCAGAAGACCATGTGGCAGGATTAGCTCAGAGCTGGAGAAACAGCTCAACAGAAAACCCTTCGAGACATTTACCAACAGCAGAAGGTTCACACCTGTCCGCGCAGAGGACTGGGACACCCCCTTAGTCCCCCGCCATGACGTGCTCAGGCCCCATGTGGGCCTCGCTCGGGTCACCAAAGGCATCGAGTCAACGGACAGAGCCCCAACCCTCCCCCCACACCACCCCGAGCACACCGGGGGCACATCTGTCCTGCAAGAGGAGCAAACGCCCCCAGACCCCCAAATCCCAGACGCGGCAACACCCTGCCCGTGTGGACCCCCTTGGCTCCCAGGAAGCCGTGGCGTGTCCTTGAGGCTTCGCCCACTTGCGCCCTGCCCCAGGTCGGCGGCGAGGCCCACGTCGCCCCAGGCTGGAAAGGCAGGAGCAAAAGCAACGCGGTCCCCGCTGCCCCTCGCCCGTGCGTCCTGCGCCGCCCACCCAGGCGGCCTCCTCAGGTGCCCGAGCTGCGCCCGGCTGCCGCACTTCCCTCCGTGTGGCCTGTCCGTGGTCAGAGCCGGTTTACCCACAGGACCCCGCACCGACCGCGCACCTGCAAGGCCTGGATGGCGTTGTGGTAGCAGGTCAGCTCCCCATGGACGCTCCTCGAGCTCAGGGCCAGGCGGTGCCACATGTGTGCCACGTACTCCTCGCTCTCGTCCTTGAACTTCTGCATCTCCATCGTGAAATTCCGGCCCAGCTTGGCCTTCACGATGACCATGTGTTTGAAGATCAGGCTAAGGGACGGGAGAGGGAGAGATCGGTGCCTGAACCGCACGATGAAATTTTAAGTTTGCGCGACGCCTGCAAAGCTGACCCGTGCCCTTCCTGCGTGCAGAGACGAATCCACGTGCAGCCTGAGCCAGCTGGGCCTCCGTGCTGGGCCACGTCCCGCCTCCCTGCACTGGCTTCTTGCTGGGAAACAGTCACGCGGCGGGAACCACACCATGGGGAGGCCGGGTAGGGATGGTGGGCGGACGGCGCGAGGCGGGGGCCACTCACAGGCGGTGGGCCGTCCGCGGCAGCATCTGCACGGCCTCGTCCAGCACCCTGAGGCCCCCCTCCCAGTCGTCCTGGTCAGCGTGGCTGTGGAAGAGCAGCCCGTACAGCGCGGCGCGGAGAGACAGGTCGTCCTCGGCCCCTGCAGTCGGGGAGGGGGTGGGGGGGGAGGAGGGAGGGAGAGGAGCCCTCAGGCAGGACCTGGCGTGCGGCTCCTTGGAGCCTGCCTGACCCCTGCTACTGATGCCCTCTGACCTCCCGACACTACCCCGCCTGTCAGGCCCCCCCACCAGGGCTTGGGCGTGAGAGCGCTCCTGGTCACGGTCTGCAGAGGCGGAATCACTGACCCCGTCACACGTCACCTTATGTGAGGGAAAGGCCGGGGTCTTTTGAGGAGCACAGTGACAGGTGATGGATGCAGGGACTGTTTGGTCAGGGACGTGCGCCACCACGCCCGGCCGCAGGGTCGGGGTTCAAGCAGAAACGCGCGAACGCGGCTTCCTACGTGTGGGCCTCCTCCCACGTGCCCAGGCCAGCGCGTGACCACTGCAGCCCGGGCACCCGCCCGCCCTCAGGGACCAGCCCCTCGCGTCTCCCTGCTGGTGTCTGCCGCTCGCTCCCTGCCCGCTTGAGCGTTTTGCTCTGACAGAAACAGTCCCGCGCCGGCACGTGCGGAAGGTCAGTGAGCAGGACGCGGCGGTCGTCCCAAGACCAGCAGGACGCGGGTCTCAAAGCTCCCCATGTGGCCAGGGCCATAGCGCCTTAGGTCCCGAACGCTGGGGGTCTCGAGCTGTGCTCCTGCGGCGGAGCTGGGGCAGCACGTGCAGGCGACGGCGCCCGGCATGGCTCTGTGACAAGGCACGTGTGTCCTGCCGGCACGAAACACGCACCCAGGGCCGCGCCTGCCAGCCCAGCAACGCGCAGCGGCGAGTCTGCATGAGCCGTCTGCCCAAGATGCATCTCCCGTCAGAAGTGTCACGGCGTCTGCATGGCCGAATCACGTCGCCAGCACCCGGACGGCCCCGTTTACATCGCTGAGCGCGGAGCTTTCTTTCCCTTTTCTGACTCACGTTTCAACCCACTCTGAGTTCTCCGGAGGAGGAGCGCTGGGTCCACGCAGCGAGCACGCTGTGGCTCCTGCCCGTGGCTCCTGCCCAGGCGCTGCCTGGAGAAGCAGGTCGGCCTTGGACGGTGGGAACCAGCTCAGCTCCGATGACAGGGCTTCCTCCACCTTCCAACTGCGCTCGGCAGCCGAGACCTGGGGCATCTAGGACGCCGACGCCTGGCGCCTCCCGCTTCCTCCTGCCCCACCGAGGCCCAGCGTCCTCCGCGTTGCCTGGACGGGCCGGGTCACGTCCTTGGGCCACTTGATGCTTTTCCAACCACTCTGTGGGGGCGTGTGGCAGAGACCCTGCCTGCCGAGTACCTCAGTGCACGGCCTCCCCGGCCGGGCAGCGGGACCAGCCCACCTCCGTCCCCTCCCCGGAGGCATTCAGATGCAGCGTCAGGACGGGGAGGGCTGTGCTCGTGAGGGAGGAGCGAGCTGTGTGAGCTGAGCCTGAGCGTCCGGGCCCACCGTGCGGCATGGCAGAGCTCCCCGACCGATCCCCGTGTTTGTGTGTCAGAGAAATGGAGCCTTCAGCTGCCAAATTTCATGCAAATATTTTCCTAGTCTGTTACTTTTTAAATTTTTTTTGCATTTATCATTTATTTATCATTATTTGTGATAAAAATTTATCATTAAGAAGTTTTAAATATTTATATATATTTTTTTCTTTAGAGACAGAGCCTCATGCTATTGCCCAGGCTGGAATGCAGTGGCACCATCACAACTCACTTCAGCCTCCAACTCCTGGGCTAAAACGATCCTCCTGCCTCAACCTCCTGAGTACCTGGGACTACAGACATGCTCCACTGCATCTAGCCAATTTAAAAAAAAAAAAATTTTTTATAGATGGGGTCTCACTATGTTGCCCAGGCTGGTCTTGAACTCCTGGGCTCAATTCTCGGCTTTCCCAAAGTGCTGGGATTACAGGTGTGAGGCACTGTGCCCGGCCAAATTTTTATACATTTGAAAATGTGCCTCTTTCCACAAAATATCTGCTTTGTTCAATTCTACTTTCTAATATTTTTTCCTAGAATTTAAATTTTTAAAATTACTTAAAAATTCTTATTTTGGAGAATGGAGTAACATGTCATGTGACTTCCAAGTTCTCCCCGGAGGCCTGATGCTTCACCGCACAGCCTCTTCTGCATCCAGACATCCCGGGGCCTGGGCTGCTGAGGGGTCCTCACGTCTGTCCTTGCAGACCAGCCAACGCTCACACTGCTGGGGCTGTGCTCAGCTCAGTATGTAACTGCACCCAGCCGTGTTTGCATTCACTACTTTAAATCAACCGTATTTTAAACAGACTAAAATACTCAACGCACAATGCTCTGTTCCACAGCCTTAAACATTTCCCAAACACATGTCAGAACTCTTACATTAACTGGGATGATTATGTTTTAGCAGACAACCACATTTTCCCATAAACATGAACGAGTATTCTAAAGTACGGTCCTCTGAGGTCCGTATGTTTTTGTTTGTTCTTTGGGCTATTTTGTGCAGGAGAATGTCTCCGCCCTGCATATGGAAATGGAAATAGGACTTGTCTGCCAGCACAGCCGAGGCCAGACTCCCAGGCAGCCGCCGCGTAGGTCCAGGCGCCTGCTCTGGACTCGGCTGCACGGCCCTGGATGAGGGCCGGACGGTGCCAGCTCTGGCTTCTGTGTGTGCAGACCGGGATCCCCAAGGTCACTTGTGCAAAGCACTCAGGGCCCCCCTACACCCCTCACACCCTGTCAATAAATGCTGCATCGACGTTACCATGGCGACTGGCGTGGTTAAGGCGGCTTTATCAAGGTGTGGAGTTTAAAAGCACTGAGCGTGTGACTTGTTCTCAAGTCCCTCCCTTTGCTTATGCCCAGGAGCCCGTGGATTTGTCTGTTTCGCATCCACCCACCTGGGAGAAAGTTGCCATCGGTGCTCCCGGCGCTCTGGAAGTCCGCGGTGGGCCACTGGTGCAGAAGCAGGGTCCTCCCTTTCTCCTAAGGTGCAACGAAGAGCAACGCACGCATTTCAAAGTCGCGTTTGATCTTTTCACCATTTGCTTTTCCTTTGGCCCCACATCTAATTACAGAGATTGCAGCTAAGTTTCTGAAAGACTAAGTCGCAACAAAATCATGTTTCAACTCTAAGAAAAGGCTCTCCAGTGTGAGGTGAATTACACCACAACACACGCACGCACGCGCACACATGTGCACACAGGCACGGGGAGACTGCTCCCCTAACATAACGTGTAGTTTTTCCAGTGACACGAAACACCCGAGTCGGTCATGGCTCTAAGCCAGTGGGGTGGAGACCGTGTTGGAGGACACCTGGGGGCTCTGCTCCGAGGCGAGTCCACAGCGGCATGTGCCACCGTAAAAAAGGACAAAGATCTCAAATCGATAACCCAACTTGTGTCTTACGGAACTAGGAAAAGAACACTAACCCAAAAGTGGAAGGAAAGGACTGATAAAGATTAAAGCAGAGATGAAAATAAAACAGACAGTAGAAAAACAACGGAGAAAATCTACTGTTTGAAAGTCGGTTCTTTCAAAGATCAACAAATGGTCCAGCCTTTGGCCAGACGGACGGAGAGGAAAGCGGGACACGACCGCCAGCCGCAGGGAGAGAAGAAGGATTATGAGAGAATCTTGCGAACAATTACGCACCAGATGATCTAGAAGAAACAAATTCCCTGAAACACATGAACGAGCTAAACTGACTCAAGAAGCAACAGAAAAGCTCCACCGACCTTTAACACGTAGAGGGATCGATCGGTGATCAGGAACCTCCCAGTAAGGAAGGTCCCAGGCCAGACGCTTGACCAGTGGATCCCACCAAACGTTCACGGAAGCGCTGGCAGCAAAACCTGGGGACAAACGCTCCCTAACCCGTTCTGCGAGGCCAGCCTCACCCCAATGCCAAATCCAGATAAAGCCGTCACAAGGACAGAGAGAGACAGACCAACACTCCCTACGAACACAGATGAAGAAACCCCCACAAAACACGAGCAAGTCAAATTCCACGGTGCGTTAAACAGACCGTTCACGGGGACCAGGGGATTTACCCGGCAATGCCGGGTGGTTCAGCACTGGGAGATCGTCAACGTAGCACAGCAGTTCACAGGGCCATGGAGAAACGCCGCACGGTCATCTCAATTGATGGGGAAGGTGCTGGACAAAACCCAACACCCTTTCGTGACACAAACCCCCAGAGAACTAGGAACAGAGGGAAAGTTCCCCGGCAAGATAAAGGCCGTTATGGAAAATCCGCAGCTAACGCCGTGCGCAGTGGGAAAGACTGACGCACCCCCACATCAGGGCAGAGGCAGGACCCGTGCAGCACCGTGCCGGGGCTCCGGCCAGAGCTGTCTGATGAGAAACAGGGTTAAAGGTGTCTGAGTTAGACAGGCAGAGGCAAACTGTCTCTGTTCCCAGATGACATGATCCTGTACGTACAAAATCCTTATGAATCTGCAGGAAAGCTACCAGAGGCAATAAACGGATTCAGGAAAAGTTGCGGGGCACAAGACCAACATACAACACTCAGTTGTGTGTGTGTGTGTGTGTGTGTGTGTGTGTGTTTTTTTTTGAGACAGAGCCTCACTCTGTCACCCAGGCTAGAATGCTGTGGTGTCAGCCCAGCTCACAGCAACCTCAAACTCCTGGGCTCAAGCGATCCTCCTGCCTCAGCCTCCTGAGTAGCTGGGACTACAGGCATGCGTCACCATGCCCGGCTAATTTTTTCTATATATTTTTAGTTG
>RJWJ010020673.1:0-28772 GCA_004363605.1 Indri indri | reverse complement strand
GGGCACCAGGTGCAGCGTGGGAAGGCGCCATCCTGGGCTCCTGGCTCGGCCTGTGCTGGCTGGGGGGGAGCAGAGCTTTTTGGTTTGTTTGTCTTGTTTTTCTGTGTTGTTTTGCGGGAGCAGGGGGTCCTGCCCAAAGTCTTTCTGTCCCGCAGGCTGCCCTTGTCCTGGCCCTTTGCCTGGAGACAGCAAATTTTGGTCGGACTCTTCCAGGGGGCATTCCCGGGCTCCCGGCCTCTTCAGCTCCAAGCCTGAGTCGCCTGAGTCGGGAAGGAAACTGGGATCACACCGCCCTGCCGCGCCCAGATCCCGCGGTGTCATGCGGTCCCCCTCTGTCTCCCGGTCTCTCAGTGTCCCCTTACCCTGCTGTGTACGTGGTGCCCAGGGGTCGTGGCCGCGCTGAGCGGGAGCGAATAGGGAAAGGCTCTCTCCCCCCTGACTGACACCCGTGAACCACAGATAAAACGGGAAACTAGCCAAGCCGGTCCTCGGTGGTCTGCGATGTCCTGGAAACTGCTCTGTGTCTCACTCCCTGGGGGCCTCCGTGGCTGCCCTGGAGTCCCTAATCCTGCAGCCGTCCCTGCCGTCCTCACTCACGAAACCCGGGTTGCTCCCACGGGGGGACGTGCTCTGAGGATCGGCCCCTGTGTTTTGCATGGGTCCAGATGTATTCGCCGTAGACCAGGCGGATTGTTCCGGAACCTGGGTCTGACTTGCGTCAAGGCAGATTCCTGGAGCGAGTTCTGGAGAGGGCTGGGATTTCTTCCCAGGATCACTCCAGCCTGGAGGGGAAGGGCTGCCCAGCAGGCGGCGCCTTCAATGTGGGCTGCGGGGTGAGCCACCGCCCGCTGTCTGGGCTGGCCGGAGAGGAGCCCACAGAGGAGCTGCAGGCGGCGCCTTGTTCCTGCGTTAGCCGCGCTCACGCGTGCGCGATGGCGTCGTGTGTGATCTGCTTTGTCTCTCTTGCCGGCTGACGGACCCCGTCCCAGCACCCATGGGCAAACGGTGCCCTCTTTCGTGACGTGCCTGGTCCCATCATTTGCCGCTTTCCTATGAGGTGTCCCGCCATTTACTGATTTGTGAGTTTATTATTTCTTTAATAGATTCTGGATCGGAAGCGTCTGTTGGGTGTTTGTATTGCAAACGTCGTCCCTCTGCGGGATCCTCACCTGCTGCCCACAGGCGTCTTTGGGTGCCCAGAAGTTCTTCGCCTTCATGTCGTCTAGTTTTTGTTTTGTTTTGTTTTGGTTTTGTTTTTTGTTTTCCCTGTGACTTAAGCCTTTTTATCCTGTTTAAGGAATTGCAACCTAACTCAATTGGTGAGAACGTCTCATTTTTTCTTCTGTATTCCTTCCGGAACTGGATTTTATTCATGGTGTGAGACAGTGTTTATTCTCCGCGTGAGTTTCCGCTGACCCGGCAGGCGCCCTGGCAGTGGATCCGGTGAGCACGGTGGGTCTGTCCCAGTCTACCCCGCCTGGACCCGTGGGCACGACCCCTCCACACGCCTCCGCTCACTGTGCTCGGCTCGCAGCTCCTGCCCTCCGAGGGGGGATCAGCACAGCCGGCCTGTCCTGCTGCTCTGGGCTGACCTGCAGCCTGCCAACGGCTCTTGTTCACACGCTGAGAATTAAACTCCCGGAATGTTCCCAGTGGTCAGCACAGACCAGGCTGTCGGACTGTCTAATGCAAACGTGAAGACTCACGGTGTGCAGGGGCCTGGGCGGGGGTCGGAACCACGCTGGCCCCAGCCTCGTAGCCGTGCGACCAGTCGGGCCATGTCCCTGCAGTCCTGCGCTGCTCCTCCTGCCGCGGTCAGTCTTTGCTGTGACCGTCACTTTGCGTTGACCCTTTGTCCTCCCAGCACACCGCAGGACGAGGGTGTGATCTCGGAGCCCCAACACCTGCGTCGTCGGGGCTGTATTGGCCGCTCGGGCTCCTTGTTAGTCGTGTAAATCCCAGGACAAGAATGCTCAGTCTCCACCAAAGATATCGCCGGAGCTTTGACAGGGCCTGAGTTCAAATCGGGGCTAATTCAGGGGAGAATTCGCACGTTATCAGCAGCGGGTCCGTGGACGTGGCAAAATCCTCCATTCTCTAAGTCTTTCCTAATTTCTTTCACAATATTCTGTACTTTTAAATGTAAAACCTTACATATTTTGGTAGATTTGTTCCTTCTATGAAACCGTGAGGCATACTACAACAAATCTGCATTTCAATTTACAAACCTGTGAGAAGTTTCATAAGTTTTCAAAGCCCTTTTGGGGAGAGAACAAAACACTTGGCCACTAGTCTAAAAGCACTTTCATAAGGAAACACACGCAAGAGTATTTATCCTTAGTGACAAAATGATTCTCACTTACAAAAATAACAGTGGTAAAACTGGAAACCCCCTAGGGGAACAGACAAGAGACCCCGAACTGACGTGGTGGGGCGCAGAACGTCACCGTCCGAGCGGAGGACTAAAGAGGCACAAATAAAGTTGAATGGAAGAAGAAAGGCCCAAAAAGGTTAGGATTTATTTTAAAAAGCAAAATACTGAAACATAAAGTGTCACAGAGACACAGCTGACTTTGCAGTATTTATTGCTCTGTAAAAATAGCTTTCTCAGTAAGACTCCAAGGCGTGTGTGGCCACGTGTCGGCATGTGGAATGTGTGGTGGGCATAGAGGTATCCGTTGCATTTTCTTGGCGTGTTTGAAATGTGACATAATTTTCCCCAAAGTCCCGACTGACGCAGCAACGGAACCACGAGCTCAGCCGCTGTTCCTGGAGGTCCACGCTCCTGCCTCCCTGGTGGTCTCCTTCTCCCTTCTATGGCCTCAGGCCCAGTGTCAACGCCGTCATTTTTTTCCCTGATCTATTTTGAAATTGCTTTTCTGGAAACACGACCGCTGTGCCCTGAGCAGGTACGAGGAGAGGATGGAGTGAGCTGGTGACTCGCGCAGTCGCGTGGCAGCGGGCATGGGGAGGGACCGTCCAAGGGTTTATGAAATATATTCACCGCCGCGCACTCTGGTCAGGACCCGGCCTGGCACAGGGAAAGGAGGACGGGCCACGCCCCGGCTCTGTCTTCCAGGCACCCCAGCCGGGGCGGGTCTCACCTGGCGTCTCCCTACCTGGCGTCTGAGTGTTGTCAGAGCCTTCCTCCTCCCAGGGACCACGGCTCAAAAGCCACCGGGCTGTGCAATGACCAAGTTCCTCTGCTCGACCAGGCCTTAGCCAGGCTCCTGAACCTTCTCGCAGCCCCACCGGTGCACTTCCTGGTAGAATCGGGTTTAGCAAGAGTCAGTTCAGCAGGAAGCCCCACCCTCCCCATCCAATCGCCCTGGATGTCTGGTCTGGTCCCTCGTCCCCCAGCACCGTAGGTGAGGGCTGGTCACCCGGCCTGTCCTCAGCAAGGTCCTGTGGGGTCAGTTTAGCTGGAATCCCCCTCACCCCGCTGTTCCCGCTGAGTCATTTCCCATCCCCTGGCCCCGACCCTGGTCCCCACGTGCCCACTCTGCATTCGGGTTTGAGCCCACTCTCTCCTCCCCTGCACAATGCCCTGTTGTGGTCTCTGTGCCTGTCGCGATGGTCTTGAACGATGTCTTCCTTGCCAGGCTTTGACAAGTGGCATCGCCTAACTTCTTTCTTTCACAGTGACTATCAGAGTGGCCTGTTGGTCCCTCAAGCACCCTGCACACGCAGAAAGGCACACGTGTACACACAGTCCATGCTTCTGGGAAACACAGTTTTAAATAAAACATGCTCCTGCTCCACCCCAGAGAACCTCTCCAAAAAGGCAGCAGAGAAAGCAAACAGCGTTGTTACTGAATAAGCATTAAACCAGGATGTGATTCCCAGCGATCCACAAAGAGGCGGGCACAAACCGCCCCTAGTCCTCAGGCAGGAGGGCCGGCGGCCCCTTCTCACAGGTGCTTGGTCCTGACTTTACGCGGCACTTTCCTCAGAGGAGAAACAAACTTCTATATATAATGCATCGTGATCAGGTCACTGTAATTAGCTTATCTTCATCCCAAACCTTATCAGTTCTTTGTGTTGGGAATGTCCGATATCCTCCTTCTAACTATAGTCTGAGACTATATAATATATTGTTAACTATAGTCATACCGCAGTGCCACGGAACTAGAACTTACTCCTCCTACGGAGAGGTAATTTTGTACGCTTTAACAACTCTCCCTGCCCTCCCTTCCCCCGCCCTTCCCCGCCTCTCATGTCCTCTGTTCTGCGTTTTACTTCTATGAGATCGACTTGTTTTAGCTTCCACACATGAGTGAGAACACGTGGGGTTTAGCTTTCCGTGCCTGGCTTGTTTCACTTAACGCAATGTCCTCCAGTTCCACCCACGTGGCTGCAAAGGACAGGGTTTCATTCCTTCCTATGGCCGAATAGCCTTCCATGGTGTTTGTACGCCACACTTTCTTTATCCATTCATCTGCCGTTGGACACCTACATTGATTCCACATCTTGGCTATTGCGAAGAGAGCTGCAGTGAACACGGGTGCAGGTGTCTCGTTGATACGCTGATTTCCTCTCCTTTGGGTAACCTCCCAGTGGTGGGACGGCTGGATCTCACGGTGGTTCTATTTATACTTTTTGAGGCACCTCCATTCTGCTCTCCATAGTGGCTGTGCTGGTTTACACTCCCACCAACAGTGGATAAGAGTCCCCTTTTCTCTGCATCCTTGCCAGCATGTGTTACTTTTTGCTTTTTGATAATAGCCAATCTAACTGGGGTGAGATGGTATCTCAGTGTGGTTTTGATTGCATTTATTTTCCTGATGATTAGCAATGTTGGACCGTTTTTTGCATGTATTCATTGGCCATTTTTATCTCTGCTTTTGAGAAATGTCTGTTCAGATCATTTGCCCATTTGCTGAATTTAATCGTGTGGGAGTTTTTGTTTTGTTTTGTTTTGTTTCTGTTGAGAGGGATGAGTAGTTTGCAAACATTTTCTCCCATTCTGTAGGTTGTCTTTTCAGTCTGTCAATTTTTTCCTTTGTTGCACAGGAGCTTTTCAGTTCGATATATCCCATTTGTTTGTTTTGCTTTTGTTGCCTGAGCTTTCAAGATCTTACTAATAAAGTCTTTTCCCAGATCAATATCCTGAGGTGCTTCCCCTAAGTTTTCTTCTAGCAGTGTCTGCTTTTAAGCCAGTACCATGCTGTCTTGGTCACTACAACAGCCCAGGGATTGGGGACCACAGGACTAGATGATCTGTCCATACTAGGAGTGGGGTATTGTAGTCCCCAACTATATTGTAGTAAGGACTCTCTCTCCCTTTAGGTCTAATACTATTTCCTGTATATCTGGAGGCTCCAGTGTTGGGTACATTCACATTTACATTTGCTATATTCTCTTGCTGAATTGACCCATTTATTATCACATAATGTCCTTCTTTGTCTCTTTTTACAGCTTTAAACTTGAAGTCTATTTTGTCTGATGTAAGTGTAGCTAGTCCTGCTTGTTTCTAGTTTCTGTTTGTGTGGAATATCCTTTTCCATCCTTTCGCTTTCATTCCATGTGTATCTTTATGGGAGAGGTGAGTTTCTTGCAGGCAGCATATGGTTGAGCCTGGGGGTTTTTGTCCATCCAGCTAGTCTGTATCTTTTAAATGGGAAGTTTAATTTGTTTACATTCAGGATTATTGTTCATGGGTGAGGACTTACTCCTGTCATTTTATTGATTGTTTTCTGGTTGTTTTTATATCTTTCATTCAATATTTCCTCTCCTATTGTTTATGTTTACAGCTGGGCGATTTTCTGTAGCGACAAGGTTTGATTCATTTCTCTTTCTCATTTGTGTATTGGCTCCACCAGTGAGTTTTATAGTTTTGCCTGTTTTCATGATGGTGATTACTGCCTTGTCACTCCCAGGTGTAAGACTCCCTTGAGCACTTCTTGTAAGCATTTCTAGTGATAAATTCCCTTAGTTTATGTTTGTCTGTGAGAGGTTTTATTTCTCCTTTTCTGAGGGACAGCTTTGCTTAGTATAATATTCTTGGCTGACAACTGTTTTCTTTCAGTTCTTGGACTATATCATTCCCATTCTCTCCTGGCCTGTAAGGTTTCTGCTGAGAAACGTGTTGTTAGTCTAATGGAAATTCCCTTATATATGTGACTTGATGCTTTCCTATTGCTGCTTTTAAATTATTTTCTTTGTCTTTCATGTTTGAGAATTTATAATGTACCTCAGAGAGGACCTGTCTGGGTTGAAGTTGAATCAATTTTTGGTGCTTTGAGCCTCTTGAACCTGCATGTTCATCTCTCCCAAGACTTGGGATGTTTTCTGCTATTATTTTATTAAATATGTTTTTCTTACCTTTTCCCTTCTCTTCTCCTTCTGGAGTGCTAAAAATATGAATATTTGTTTGCTTAATGGTATCCCATAAATTCTACTGCCTTTATTCTTTTTTTTTCTTTTGTCTGCCTGTGTTATTTCAAAAGACCTTTCTTCAAGTTAAAAAGTTCTTTCTTTTGCTTGGTCTAGTCTGTTGTTGAAGCTCTGAATTGTATTTTTTATTTCACTCATTGAGTTCTTCAGCTCTAAAATTTTGTTTCATTCTTTTTTACGATACCTACTTCTTTGTTGGAATTCTGATTTAAATACTGAATTATTTTCCTGATTTTGTTGAATTGTCTATCTGTATTCTCTTTTATCTCACTGAGTTCCCTTAAGATTATTTTTTTGAATTCTTTTTCTGGCAGTTCATATATTTTCTTATTATTGGGATCTCTTACAGGGGAATTGCTATTTTTCCTTTGGAAATAATATGTTTCCTTAATTTTTCATGGTTGATGTGTCCCTATGTTGATTCCTATGCATTTTGTGGAAAAGTCACCTCTTCTAATTTTACGAAGTAGGTTTTGTAGGAAAAGCCTCATTTGTATGAATGAGTCTTGGGTGTCAGTCTGGCAGGTTGTGTTGGCCTTGGTTCTAGGTGGACGCAGTAGTGTAGCCTCTGTGTAGTTTCTTTAGCTGTAATCCACACAGGTGGTGGTTTCAAGTTTCTCAGTGGCCTAGGCTTAGGGAATTTGTGGCAACAGTGGTGTGCCTTTGCCAGAGGTGGGCTCACTAGGCTGTTTCTCAGGTTGGAGGCATTTGTGTTAACATGGTGAGTTGACCAACTTGGGGTCTGTCTTGCTTGGGATAGGGGCATGGGGATGTTACTCTGGCTGGGAGCACAGGCACATGGTTGCTCAGCTGGTCTGGATGTATGTCTTCTAGGAGTGGCTTTTGGGGCTGCTTCTTAGGCCTGGGATGTGAGCACAAGGCTACTTTGCTACCCTGGGTACATACCTGTCAGGGGTAACCCAAGAGACATGTCTGTTGCAGTGGGGCTATTTCTCAGGCTCTTATTGGGGGCACAAGGCCACTGGGCAGGCTAGAGGCATGTCTGCAGGGGCAGGGTTTCCGCAGAGCTGTTTTTCAGGTCCTGAGCTTGGGCACATAGCCACTACACTTGTCCAGGCCTGGATCCACTGCTCAGAGGCTCAGGGGCCTCTCCTGCTTGGGGGATGGTACACAGTGGTTGGGCTGGATCAAAGTTGTGTTCATCCTGGCCAGGACTGGGAGACTGTTCCTCTGGCTGGAAGTTCAGGCAGCAGGAGTTGATTTTTCTGCTGTGCAGGACCAGAGTCACAGATGATCCTGGGCCTAAGCTCTGCACATTGGGGCTGCGGTGTTCAGCCACCTGTGTGGGCTTGGTGGGATGAAGATGGAGTCCCAGTGCTGGGGAGGTGCAGTGGCTACTGGCCTTCAGAGCAGGGCACGCTCCAGAGGTGGCTCTGGCCTTCACAAGGTGCAGTGCTGCAACAGCTTGGCTGGGGTGGGGACCAGTGCACACCTTGTGCTCCTATCCAGGGCAAAGTAGCTGCACAAATTCCCAGCAGTTCTGCACACTGGGCTCAGGGCTTGTGAGGATGGCAGGTTTCTTCTGCAGTAAGGACTGAGGGGTTTGCAGTGGGGACTGCTGGGGATCTTCTACTCACGTTTTCCCCAGAATGGGAAGCCCCTCCTGTCTCTAGGCAGATCCGATCCAGGTGGGGGAGAAGTGGCTACAGAGGCCAGGTGCCTCCACGCTGCCCTCCTGGACTTTCAATACCACAGTTGTGTCCCACTCCCCAGCCACACTCCATGCTCTCCCTTTGACCTTCCACTCAGATCTTGGCTATTTCGTTACCTGTTCTTTCTTGTGGGAGGATGACTGCAGGTGTCTCTAGTCTGCCATCTTGCCAACCCATTCTTTTTTCTTATTTCTTTCTTTCTTTTTCTTCTTTCTTTCTTTTCTTTCTTTCTTTCTTTTTTTTTTTTTTTTTTTTTTTTTTTTTTTTTTTTTTTTTTTTTTTTTTTTTTTTTTTTTTTTTTTTTTTTTTTGTGGGACAATCTCACTCTGTCACCCAGGCTGGACTGCAGTGGCCTCATCATAGCTCAAACTCCTGGGATCAAGTCATTCTCCCATCTCAGCCTCCCAAGTAGCTGGGACTACAGGCATGTGCCACCATACCCAACTAATTTTTGTATTTTTTGTAGAGATGGGGGGTCTCACTCTTTCTCAGTCTGGTCTCAAGTGATCCTCCTGCACAGCCTCCCAGAGTGCCAGGATTACAGGCGTGAGCCACCATGCCCGGCTTCTAATTTCTTAAAGTGGAAGCTTGGGTAATTGATTTTAAACCCCTTTTCTTCTTACTATAAGCAATTAAGTCTATAAATTTCCTTCTCAGCACTGCTTTAGCTATAGTCCATAAATATGGATATGGTGCATTTTCACTTTGGTTCAGTTCAAAATATTTTCTAATTTCCATTGAGGCTGTCTTTTTGACCCATGAATTATTTAAAAGTGGGTTATTTAATTTCTAAGTGTTCGGATATTTTCCTGTTATCTTTCTGCTATTGAGAGTTGAATTCCATTATGGTCTATATAAATTGATACTCTGGATGATTTCAAGCCTTTAAAATTTGTTAAGTTTTGTTTTATAAAGCAGAATATGATCTCTCTTGGTGGCCTCTGCATGTGTGTCCTGCCCTTACTGGGTGACAGGTCCTGCGAGTGCCAGGCAAATCCTGTGAGTCCATGGTGCAATTCCAGCCTTCTCTGTTCTTTCCAGTATTCTGTGTCCTAATTGCACCAGTTACTGAGAGGGACATGTTGATGTTCTCGATTACATTTGTGAATTTGTCCATTCCTTCCTTCAGTTCTGTTTGTCTTGAAGCCATGTTATTAGGTACAAACGCATTTAGCATCGTTATGTCTTCTTGGTGAATTAACTCTTTTGTCATTGTGCAATGGGTCCTTTTATTCCTAGAACTTCTGTTTGCTCCAAAGTCTGCTTTGTTTGTTATCAATATAGCTACTCTGGCTTTCTTTTAATTTTTGTTTTCATGGTATGCCATTCCCCATCCTTTCGCTTTTAAACTGTGTAAACCACTATGTTTGAGAGGAATTTCTTGTAGACAATGTATACCTGGGTCAAGCTTTCATATCCATTCTGACAATGTTTGTCATTTAACTAGTCTGTTTAAACAACTAGCGTTTAATGTAACTATTGATGTGTTTAAATGTATGTCTAACATCTCATTCATTATTTGCTTTTGTTCCAACTGTTCTTTCTTTCCTCTTTTTCTCCTTTCTTTCCTTATTTGGGACTATTTGAGTAATTTTTAATGTTCCACTTTGACTTTCAGTTCTGTTTAGTTTGTGGGTCCTCTGAACTACACTCTTTCTGCAGCGTCCCCAGTACTTTCTAGTCCCCTGAGGCCCCCCTTGTCCTCAGTCCAGCCAGAAATGCGGGGCTTCAGCTGCCTCTCGTGTCCGCACGTGTCCCCAGACTGCGTCTGCTTTTAGGACCAACACGGAAGGAGAAGAGAGAGAACAAGAAGAGCAATGGAATCCACCCAGCTCTTTGGGTCTGGGGTGCGCCTGGTGTCACAGGGTGCTCGTCCCCCTGTGTTCCAGGGTGTCCACAGCCACCACGGGTGCGTCTGCTGCTGCCACTGCCACCCCTGCTCCTCTGGGTCTGGGGCTGGAGGGAACAGCGGAAAGTGCAACGGTGGGGCTCCCTCCCACCCCCAGTCCCTGCAGCCCAGCTGGAGGCTTCTCCGCAGCAGTGTTGCCAGCATTTGTGTTTCGGGCCACTCTGGGTAACACCAGGGCATCCTGAAGGACACAAAAGGGTGGGGGCATTCACCGCCTCCTCGGGGGGCTTTTGAATCCCCCAGTCTGCGGCTGTGACGCACCTTCACCACCTTCAGACGCTGCTGCACGTGTGTGTCCAGACGTCGTAACTGTGTTTAGGGGAACAGGGGGCGCACTGTGTTTGCGCCTTGCTCGGAACCAGAGCCCAGGTCGTCTTTGTCACCCAACAGCATTTTAAACTCTGTTACAGAGACCCCATGACTTTCTTTCTAAATAGATTCCTAAGGAGGTTTTAGCTTCTTTCACAATTTCGAATCAAAATGTTGATATCATTTTACTTTATTTGTCCTCTGACTTATCTATGGGGTGAACTAGCTTGTTGAATATCTCGATATTAAACTCCATCTGTGTTTCTGGGATAAATACTATGTTGTCATGTTGTTTTACTCTTCTGATATATTTTCATAGTCTATTTGCTAACCTGTTACTTAGAACTTTTGACATTTATGTCAAAATTAGGGCTGGACTAAAATTTACTTTTTTGTACTATTTTCAAATTTTGTACTAATTTTAACAACTATGCTTGCTTCAAAAGCGAAACCGTCATTCCTTACTTTCTTCTGTGACATGGTGTTCAGCAACACTGTAACTGCCTGGCCTCTAACGTTGTGTACAACTCGTCTGTGAAACCGTTTGTCCCGATGCTTCGCTGAAAGTGACTTTCTTACAGCGACTTTCCCGTCTCTCTGCTGCTCCTTGAGCTGATGCTGGTGATTTGCATTTCCCCTGCGGTCCAAATCTTATCTTCATAAACATGCTGTCCTTGTGCCTGAGACCTCCCTGTACAGCCTGCATCTGGCCCTCCTCTGGCCTTGTCCCCTGAGGCCAGGGGTTCTCAGGTCACGGGCTGAGCCCCTGGGCTGGGACCCCTCCTTCCCTCCAGCCTGCTCTGCACAGCCTTGGTGGCCTCTCAGTGGGGTCCCTTCTCCTGGGGCGGCCCCCTGTGCTGTGTGCTCAGCCCAGGCAGCTGCAGGGCCAGAGGGGGGCCCTTTGCGGGGAGCAGGGGCTGCTGGAGTAGTTCTCCCCAAGCACTTGGCACCGAGCGTTAGGACGTCTGGCAAACCTAGCCCTGAACCTGGTCCTCTGAGCTGTTAGGAAGGACTTTTGTCAAAATGAAGGATACGCATGTATTTTAACGGCCAGTGAGCTTAACTTGTAAGTTTAAAGTATCTAACCATGTAACACAGGGGTCTTCATCTGTACCGTGCACTCTGCGCCAGGGCAGAAATTGGTTCTTGGGGGCAACAGAGTTTAGATATCGCAGGTGTCAACCTACAAGGAGGAAGCTGAGGCGAGACCGAGGTAAGCAGAGGGTTTCCTTGGGCCGAGCCTGAGGGCCGCAGCCCAGAGCACAGGGCGAAGTCTCCCTGAACACACTTAATCCACGCCGATCAGCAGACGTGGCAAGAGCAGTTTCAAGCGGGACGGGGCGCGGCTGACACAGCGTGGTTTGTCTGGGATTCTCACCAATTGCAGAAATAACATTGATTGGTGATTGGCTGTGCACCGTTAAACTGCGGGGAGTGGGTTATAGTGTCCGGTGTGGCATTACTAGGTTAATTTATAGTACTTGTGGCGATAGCGAGCAGTTTCAAGAAACGAACACACAGCTCAAAGCGGGGAGTGGGGCGGGATCTCTGGGTCTCACTTTAATGCCTCTCTGGGCCCAATGATTTGAAGGGGCTCACATTCCTCACGTGGAGTCCTTTCCTTCCCCGGAGGAGTCCGTGGCCCTCTAAGGACCCGGTGCACACGCGATATGCCGTATGTCTGTGGTATCAGGTCTCACTGGCAGGGGAGCCGTGATTGAGGGAAAAGTCTATGATCTCAGGGGCGACAATGATGAGAAACGCTGTTACTGATGGCTCGTCACAGACGGTGTGGCCACCGGCTCACTGTTTAACTGCTGCGTCTGGGGTCCTAGCGACACCTGACATTTCTTCCTTTTTGTGTTTCATCAGCTCAGCCGGGTGAGTCCACTTATGCTATTTAAACGACTAGTCAAAGAAGTGGCTGCCGGATTTATTTAAATTTTCTAGAACTTTTTTGTCTCGTATTTAGTTAAGATAATTTTCATTTTGGGAATCTTCTTTTTCTCTTTTATTTGGTCTTTCATTGCTTTTCCTTAGTATTAAAGACCCTCCTCTCCTTCCAGCACGCGGGCAGTTCTGCCGCTCCTGGGAGCCGTGCCCGGCTGGTTCGGGCAGGAGAAGCAATGCTCTTTGTTACGCTGTGGTCGGTTTGAAACTTAAGGCGTGTCCCACGCTCTGAGTCAAGCGACGACGGTGGAGTGGGGGGGATCCGGGCCCCCGGGCTTCAGGGGGCTGAGGGCCTGGAACTGCCCTGGCCGGGGGTCCCCCGGGGCCCGTGCTCTCAGGAACACCCCTCCGCGCCAGCCCCTCCCAACCTGCAGCCCACAAAGCCTGTGGCCCAGGCTGGGCGTGGGGCGGGGTTACGACAGCAGGCAGCTGTGATGGGGCAACTGCAGCCCAGGCGGGCAGAAGAGACCCCCACCCGACCCCCAGCCCCAGGCCAGGGCGGTTTGGGCTGTGGAGCCAGAGTCCAGGGAGGAGGGCGGGGGCCGTGGGTCTGACCCAGGACCCACACGGCCATAACCCCTGGCCAATGGCCTTGCTGGGGTGCCTTTATTTGTCTCATATGTTCTTTATCCAAGAATTGCAAATAGGGTCGTCTCTTTCCTTCCCCACTGAATTTTGTCCTTAAAAAAATGTAAAGCGACTTGACTTCAAATTATTGCTAAAGTATCTTCATTGCAGAAACTCAAAAACATAGATAAACAAAAAGAAATACCTATGATGTCACCATCCAGAAGGAAACGTCGCTGTTGCTGTTGGCTCCCCTGGGGCACAGATGCCGGTAGAGTTTGGCGAGCGGCTGTTTGCCCAGGGGGGCCGTGGGCTGGGGGAAGGGAGGACGGAGCGCCGCGGCGGCCATAATGGCGGGACTTTGGACCCGCTCGCTGGCCGGTTGTCGGGTGCAGGCTGCCCTGGGGAAGGCGAGGACGGAAAGCTGAGGCCGTCTACGGCCCGAGGGCGTCACCCTGCAGGAGGGACATCTGCCCAGGACTGTTCACGGCCTGTGCACGCCCAGGCCTGAGGACAAACTCACACACACAGAGACGGGTGAGCTTAAATTGCAGTGAACCGCTTCTGCACTGACTCTCTTTGGGTTCCACTGCATCTCATCTATCCTTGCCAATAAACCGTCTATCCCATTGTTAAATTACCGCACAGATGTGTTTCTGGCGCATCGTGTTTTCCCAAGTTTCTCTCGGACGCTTAGGCAGCTTGTGAGTGTCGAATTGGATGTCCAATGCCTCCCGGGCTGCAGGGGGGGGTGCAGGGTCCGCTTGACAAACAGTCGGGGGACACTGAGTCCCAGCCCTGGGCTCACCTGGGTCCAGGAACAGCAGCCCGGGTGTCCACGTGGGGCAGGAGCAGCCGGGTCCACCCCGCGGAGGCCGAGCCCAGAGCAGCAGAGCCAGGCCCAGGCGACCCCGAGCCGTGCACCCAGCACCCTCCCAGCTGGGACACCTGCTCCTCTCACCTCCCCAGGGGTGCTGAGGGTGCAGGAGGAGAGGGTGACACTCGTGACATCACCCAGATGAGGGGCCTCCACCATGGAAATATCCTTCCTGTGCAGGCAGGGCAGGGCCTGTGCCCTCACTGGGGCTCGTCCCCTCCTCTGCTGTGCAGGTGACTGGCCTGGCCTCCAGGGCTTCCACGGGGCCTGATGGGGCGGCGTCTGGGCCAGCACATCCTCCAGCAGTGTGAGAGGAGCGAGCCGCGGACACACACGGGTGACCGATGACTGCTGCTTGACTCAGCCTGGCCCCACGGGGCCCAAGTCCCTCCTCCGTAGCGTGAAAGGATTGAAGCAATTAATCCCAAAAGCCTTTTCTAGCTCTGAGAGTCTTTGATTTTAAGCTTTATTTGTGGAAAACAAATATGTTTATGTTGAGATCAGCTTAGCAAATTGTTTTCTAGAGTAAATTTTATTTTAAAGGCAACTGTAGCTCACTTAATTGTGTTCTTCCTGTTCTCCAGATCTTTAAAGAAAAAATGTTGAAGTGTCACTCCGAGCTTCTAATTCAAGCAGCTTGATTCTCCAGGGCACGGAGGAGCATGTCCCCCTCCAGGAAGCCAAGGTCAAACCTCTGGTAGGCACAAAGCACAGAGAACTCTGTCCTCACCCAAATGCCCTCAAGAAAGGAGGGCAAGAGTAGTAATACCCATATTACCTGCCTCTATCCACCCACCTACCCACCCATCCATGCATCCTCCCCATTCTGACACTGAAATGACGGCCACTCCGTCAGGATGGGAGACTGCAGGCAGGCTCATGGGGGCTATGGATTGGGCTGTGGCCACACCTTTCATCTGGGCACCTCCTGGGATATCCGACTTCCTTACACTCAGTTCCCCTCTACCTCCAAGGTGGCTCTAGGAGCACCTCCTCCAGGAAGCCTTCCTTGACTCCCTTGCACGGGGTCAGTGGGTCTCTCCCCTCAGTGCTCCCTGGTGCTGGGCCTGTGTCTCTCCAGCCCGACAACGGCCGTGGTGTTTGTGTCTCACGGGTGGGATCCCTGAGGACAGAGACCACGGTTCGGTTCATCTCCACACCAGTCACCAAGCACAGTGTCTGCATACAGCAGTGGCTCCATACATTTTTTGTTTTATTTGCCCAATTTGGTCAATAAAGAAAGAACTATTATCCTGCACTGGAGTCCCAGTTGAATCTTCTGCCTGTGATCCGCTCTAGGAGGAAAAATAGACTTTAGCTTCTCAGTCTCTGCGGACTGCACAGCTCCAAGATGATATAATTAACTTCTCCAGCCTCTAAGGTAGTTTGATTTCGGTCCAACTTTATTACATTTCAGAATCTTCTGTCAGGTTTTCCTTTAATTCCTCGGCTTCATTCAAAATGATACAAAGGTGCAGTCTTGACAGAGAGAGATGGATTAGCGCGTCCCTCTGAAACCTGGCATTATGTTGAATTGTTTCCTTGACGTGAGTCCCTCCGAGTCCCCCTGAGTCCCCCGTTGCGGCAAGTCTGGCCCAGGTGGGGGGTCCTTGGGTAGACACAGGGCCAGTTTCATCTCATGTGCTTGTCCCACCTGTGAGGTGCCTGACCGAGGGAGGGGACAGTCTCTGTAAGAGGGGCACAGGCTTTGAGAGCTTCCGCGCCTGGCTGAGGTGCCTGTGCCTTCTAGAACAAGCTGTCCGGAGGGAACCTGTGGAAGAAGCAAAGGACGGTGAGGGACACAGGCGCAGGCAAGACCCTCAGTCGATTCCAAACCTCCCTCGGGCTCCAGAGCTGTCCTGGGAGGCCTGGACATTGCCTTTGGAGCCACAGACCGCAGGCGCAGAGACCCGGCCTGGGTGTGTGCAGGACCCGCCGTTTCTGCTGGCACCTGAGCGCGGCGGGCATGAGCTCGGGGACATGGGGCCTGCGGCAGAAATGGGCCTGTGGCCGCCCCCCGTGGGGCTGGGCTGATGGGGCGTGGGGTGGGGGGGCCCTCCATAGCAGTCCTGGCAGGCTGCGGGGCCTCCCCGAGCCGACCACCGTGCGTCTCGAACCAGGAACTGAAGGCGCATCGGGAGACCCTGGCGCGACCCGTTCCTCGGCCTGGGAATGGGGCAGTCACTTCGCCTCTGCCGCCATCCCGACCCTCCCTGGCATCCGGCATGCCGGCAAGTCCCTGCTTTTCCTCCTGCGTGTCTCTGAAGAGCATCGACTTCGCTCCTGCGCAGCGCCGGCCCCGCGTGCCAGACCCCGCGCCCCCCAGCCCGCCTCTGACGCCCTCCGCGTCTCTGTAAGACGCTTGCTGTGCGGGCTGCTCCTTCACCCCGGAAATTCATCTCGTCTGGAAATAGGAAGGTCTTCCCCGAGCTTCTCCCGGTGCCGCACCCCCTCGGTGGGTAGAACCCGTCTCTGCGACTCTCACACTAGGAGCCTGGGACCCCGGGCGCCCTCTCTCCGCAGGTGTCGCTAATTTTCCTTCCCAAGTATTTCCCCAACATGCCCCCTATTCCTAATAGTGCACTGGAATTCCCCAGGACCCCCCACTCAGTTAATTGTAATCGCCAAGGACCCCACACGCTCGGCTTCCAGCGGGGCTCCTCACCTCCGGCCTGGCCTGGGCAACTCTCGAACACGCCCTGTGCCTTCATTCTCCCTGGGAGACCTGCCAGCTCGTCTCTGCACCTGGGCTGGCACCAGGCTGGTCGCAGACAGTTGGTGCCCAGTGTGCTCCTGGCCTCGGTGCCTGGAAGGCTCAGCCCCGCTCCCCCTCCCGCCTCCTCCCTGCGCTCAGCCCTCTAGACTTGGGCCCGGCATCCCTCCTGCAGGAAGAGACCCTGAGAGGGGCTCCCTCCCCTGCACGCCTGCCCTGGCATTACTGAAACTCTCTACGCGACGTTAAAATTGTCTCTTCTGTGTCCTCCACGAAGACGAGGCATGATCGGGAATAGGAAGTAAAGATATACATACAGGATATGTCTTGCCGAGTGGAGTTTATCCCAGAAATACAAATTGGTTTAACATGAAGACAAAAGCCAAACTATCCATGGAAATCAACAGCTTAATAGAATAAAGGAGAAAACTAATTATCATCCCAATATTTCAGGAAATATGTGCAAGGAAATTCAAAATGTATCTATGATGAAAACTCACAGGAACTGGAATAGCAGGAACTTCCTTGATACCGTAAAGAGCATCTGCAATAAAATCTATCGCGCACGTTATACTTGATGTTAAGGAGCCGTCCTCTGGGTGGTCAGTTTCGCGTGGCCAGTTGCCTGGTCAGACACCGTCTGGATGTGCCGTGAAGGTGTTTTCAGATGTGATTCACCCGCAGTAGACTCTGAGTGAAGCTGATTACTCTCCACAGTGCACGTGGGCCTCGTCTAAGCATTTGAAGGTTTGTGAGCAAAGACTGAGGTTTCCGAGGAAGGATCCCAACCCCAGCCGCAGCACAGAAACCCTGCCTTGCACACAGAGAGCTTGCGGATGCTGCAACCGGAGGCAATTTCTTTAAATATCTATGTCTGTCTGTCGATCTATCTACCAATCCATCTATTGATATCCTATTGGTTCCGTTTCTCTGGAGACTCGGACACAGAGAGTGATTCTAGAGGAACAAAGTCTTAAGGATGAGTTTTCTGACTTTGTTCTGGGGTTCCTGGAACCGGTTCTCTAATCCGGTTAGATTGAAAAGCACAAGTGGCTCTATCTCCAGCAGTGAAGATGGCACAGAGTCTACAGTGTTGGGGAAAAAACATGTACCAAACACTTGTTTAAAAATGGCAAGGAGGGAAGAATTTATTCAAGATTCTTCCAACAGAGGAGAAATATTGAACTCAACTCCGCACACAGCACGGGCTTGGGGGACGTACAACTGACAAGACGGAGAGGGGTCGGCGGGCGGAAGTTGGCCAGATATCGGGGTCGGAAATTCTTGCTACCTGGCCCAGCAGGATGCTTGCTGAAGGCAGGCGGAGGTGCTCCTGCTAGACCACCTTGGCAGGATTCTTCGCTAAAACTAGACCGGGCAGGCACGGCGGCCCCCACACCGGAACACACCTGCACGGAAGTGGCGCTTCGCTGGGTCCCCGCACGGACCCAGGCCTGCTGAGATGCGCGCCATGAGAGTGGACGCTCCGAAGAGGACGGCAGCGATTCGGGAGCAGGAGGCCCAGGGAGCAGCCCCCTGGGGGAGGGGAGCTGGCGCTGACCTGGTCAGCCTGGCAGGGACCTCACTCATCAGACCCCTCCAGGTCACCTCCCCTCCACGGGGGTGGACGTCCCTGAGCATTTGGCCGCCTTACTGCTCTGAGGGAGACCCTCGGGGCCGGGGACCCTGGAGAGCCAGAGCCTAAACCTGAGGGGATGGGCCTTCTCAGACGAAGGCCCCCAGGAAAGCCCAAAGGGGAGGGGACCCTCTACGCCCCCTTCTCCTTTGCAGAACTGGGTTCTGGGGGGCAGGAAGGTGGTTCTGGGGCTGGATTAGCAGGACAAACAGGTGCCGGGAGAGGTCTGAGGCGTGCAGTGCCGTGGGAAGCTCACCGTGGTGGGGCGGGGGTCCCAGGAGTCCCAGGTGTCTCTGTGTCATGCGGATACAATGCTGAGGGTCCACCAAGCAGGGGGTGGGCACGTGACTGTCATGAGGATGGGGACAGGGAAGAATCCAGCTCCTCAGAGACACCAGCCAGGGCCAGAGGCCCCCGTGCACGCAGGAGCCTCACAGACCGATATAGAATCCGTCGTGTTCAATTATCCTGCAGAAAAAGCCAGAGGTTTCTCACAATTCAACACCTCATTAGCTGATAATTCAGCACAGATTCTCATCTAATGTGACTATATTTTATACAAATTATTTCGGACAAGAATTCAGTCCCTAATAACATTGATCTTCATAAAATTGTCACAGAGCTTCTCGTCTGGGGCCCCTGTCCTTGGGTTTGCGGTTACCAATGAAAGCAGAGGACGGCTGCAGACGACCTGTGGCCACAGCCCCAGGTGGAAGCCGCGGGCCAAGGCGTGGTGGGCATCGTCTGGGCCCCGGGGAGGACCCGCACGGCCTGCCCCATTGAAGGGCGAGCTCCTTGTGCTGCCATCAGCCCCGTCTGCTGGGCTCCTCCCACCCTCCCTGCGTGGTCTGGGGACCTCCCACTCCCCGATGCCCTAGGGAGAGACGACAACGCTTCTCAGAAGGCCAGAGGGCTCTGTGCTGGCTGAGTCCCCGGCACCCGCAGGCGTGCAGGCGTTTGCAGGAAGCTTTATCGCGGGGCTCTGTGACAAGGCACAGCCATCGCCCTAATACGTTATCGGGCTTGTTGAAATATCAATTTTGCACATGGCTTCACACGGCTGCCTGAGGCCCTGCTCAGGCCTATTACTTAATTCTTCTGTCATTAAGAAATCCAATCTCCGATTCCAGTGGCATGGGGGCGGGGCGCCGGCTAATAGACCTCGAACCGTCTGCTAATTGCGGTGCCCCAGCCCCCGGTGAAGGGGTGCGGGAGCCAGCGCGGAGGCGGCAGGGGCAGAGCAAGGCTTGGCTCTTTCAGGGGGTCCTTTGGGGTCACCAGGCGACCCCTGAGCCCTGACACTGATGCACAGCCTCGCGCACGCGGCTTCCAGTGATGCTGCTCCGGGTCAGGCTGCGCCCCGCCGGGGAATCGATGCCGCTCCGCCGAGAAGGGTCAGGGGACACTTGCTCCTTCCGCGCTGGTGTCCCCCGCCCTGGCAGCCTGCACTCAGCGGGGTGCGGGGAACGCAAGTGCCATCCCCTCCAGATTCCAGACCCCTGCCGGAGGCCCTTGAGCAACACGTGACTGCGCAGGTTCAGCCCTCGCCCTCCCCCAGAGGCAGGCCTGCCCACGGCGTTTCCGCATCGCAAGCCCCTTTGTCGTCGAGGAATTGGTTTATTTCTGCATCCTGCTGGCTCGGCGCTGAGCAGGTCCAGTCCTCACCCTAGGAAGCTCGAGTTGCCGCCACGCACTGTCCCGTCTCTGCTGCACCCTTTCCATGGAGAGGCTCGTGCTGCTGGATCTTGGCGGAGCCGTCCGCACTGTCCTCAGGGTCTGTGCAGAGCCAGATGAAACGTGGGCAGGTTTCCCAGAACAATTCCCGTCATAAATGACTGTGGGCAGCTGGTTTTCTCTGGGATTCAGTGCACGGTGCCCTCCTCGTGCCTGGCAGGGACGCGGCCGCCGCTCTGCGCACACAAGCGCTTCGCTCCCGCTCCCAGAGGCTCTGAGAAGCAGCCTGGCCCGTGTCCAAGCCCAGGTACTTGCTTTGGCTCCAACTCAATGTGCCTATTCGTATTGTTGGTAGTTTTCAAATAAATGCACCTGCGACAACCATCGGAGGCCACCGCTTTGCTCCGAGGATGCAGGACAAGGTGGCCCATCTCCTCTCCCTTGGGCCTCATGAATCATCTGGCTCTAAATAAAGCCCTCGGTCATCGGCACCGGCTCCCTCCCCGTGCGCAGCGCCCTGATCCCAGATGTCTGCCTGCTCTCGTCTGTCTCCTGCTCCAGCGCACGCCTTTGGGTCCTCAGTTGCCCGCGAGCCACCAGCCCCGGCACACGGAGGAGGGCGCCAACTTGAACCCTTCCCCCAGCTGTGGAGACGAGCAGGGCGTCCAGACCCCAGTCCTGGGCACCCGGCCATGCAGGGCGAGCGCCGGGACACGTGGCTGTTCCGTGCAGGAAAAGCCGTGAGAAAGACCCTGCTCATTGAGAGATGTCTTCAGTTATTCTTTGCAAGACAAGAAAATTGGAGAGAATGTTCTGAAACACACTAAACTCTGTTTGTGGGAAAACACAAAGATGCGAAGTCCATATGGGAAGGGAGGGCCTTTGTTAATTTCCTCTTAATGAGCCTTCGTTAATTTCTCCTTAATTAGCTTCATTACTTCCACGGTTTGTGGATTTTCCTGTCCATCCATCCATTCGTTCCCTCCGCTGCCTCCAAGTGCCAGGCGTTGGGGGGCTGTGGACGGCCGCCCCAGCAACTGTGTGTGTGTTCCGGTTTCCCGGTGTCTTCCGGGCCTCACGAGTCCACAGCAGCCAGCTGAGGTTCGGGGTCCGAGGGAGGCCCTTCCGCTGGCCCCGAGCAGGTCTCCGTGGCTTGTCTGCCCTGCGCGCTGTGGAGCTCTCCAGGGTGCTGGAGCGCATTTGTGGCACCCGGTGCGGCGCACACTGTAGGTGTCCGTGGCAGAGGGTGGGGCGTACGGTGGCGGGAGCACTGGGTGGCGGCGTATCCCCCAGCTGAGCTACGGGAGACTGTCCATTTCCACCGCATCCAGCACAGCAGATCCTCTGGCCTCGTTTTACTAAACACGGTGCCGTGCAACTCCGAGCTCTGGAGCTGCCGTGAGCATCAGGCCCGGGGACGGGCTGGATCTGACACCGCTCCAGGCGCCGCCTGCTGTTTGTAGCTGGTGCCAGGAGAAAGCAGCGGCGCCGCGCCACGACCACCAACAATAGGCTATTGCTGTGCCCATCCTATTAGGAGGCGTCATCCTTCTCTACTCGGAAGATTAAAAATTTCAGGAGTAAATCCAGGTCTTGTCTGACATGACATTTTGGAAGTGAAAGCTCAGAAACTTTTGTAGTCTGTGGTAATAGGATAACATGCTACAGTAGTTACAGTAATTGCCGGCGCTCCCTCTCCTGCTGGAGCCTTTGCAGAGCCGCTGCCTGTTCTGGGGATGAGCTCGGAGAGAGGGCTGGGGGAGCGGGCGGGGACCCGCGTCACCCAACGCGAGACTCGTCACGGACCGGAACCACGCTCGTCCTGGCTGCCTCGCCGTGGCTCCTCCCCGCGGCCTGGGTCCGGGGCCTGAACACCTGTTGTGCGAACCTCCCCCCGACACCCTGCCAAGGAGGGCAGGGGACCCTGGCAGGCACCGTGGTACTGTCCAGCGTGTGCCTTTGCACAAAGCCACCTCCTCTCTGGCGTCAGGTTCTTGTCTGTGAGCTGATGGCGGCAGGCGGGGCCCTTCCCTGAGGCTGCCATCCCAGGCGATGCCCTCGACAGATCCTGGGGACAGTGTAAAGCTCCCGGCGTGGGGGACAGTCGCCTTACTCCGATGCCACATGAAGGGAGCCTCCATCACAGAGCTCTCTTCAGGGAATGCGGAGGGAAGCTTTGGAAGGGCTTCGCAAAGAGAGAGGGGAAGAATTCTAGTGGTTTCCACACTCCCTAATTGCCTCCTGAGCTGCACAGAGCTGCCTGATTGCCTTGCCAAGGGGCACAGCCTGGAAATGGCAAATTCTGAATCTACCTGAATATTCAGATTGGGGGGAAGTTTGCGACTACACAGCGTCGCAGAACCGGCCACCGCTTCTACCCTTTGGTCCCGTAATGAGTTGATTTTCAAAGGCCGCGTGCTGCTGACCAGTGTCGGGGAAGCAGGGAGAGAGCCGGGTACATTTCATCAAACCTTAATGAGGGGTTCTCTATGTGGGCACCCTGCACTTGTCGGCTGGGGCGACGATCAGACGTGACCGATTACGGTGACATCTCATTTATCTGTCGTCATCAGGGAAGAAGTTATTAAACCTCAGTGACTTTCCCGGATAACAGGATTTTACCCTTGAAGCACCAGGATTCCCCTCCCCCACCTTCTTTTCTCCATTAAACTACCTGGGGTCGTTGTGCAAAGGGCCTCAGTGACATCAGACTGACCCTGCTAGCCACAGCCCCTGTGAGCCACCCGGGTCCCTGTGCTGCCAGGCGTGACCAGGCTCACGGGGCTGCCGCCACCACCCTCCTGGCCTGGCGCAGACACGGCTGGCTGCAGTGTGGGGGACGGGCTCCCCAGAGGGCAGTCCCACAGGGCCCCAGTGCGTGTGGCAGGCTCAGCTCGGGGAGTTTGAGACCACATGTGCAGGACCCTGACTTCCCCGCGGCATCGGGCAGGCTGTGCAGGAACACCCACGGCGCTCCCCCCTGCGTGTGGAACGGGACGTTTCGTCTTTCCCTGCAGTTTCCCTGACTGTCCTCCCCTATCTTCACATTAGGAATCTCTGGTGTCGCCTTGACGCCAATTCAATTATTTCTTTCTCCCTAAATCCCCCTCTGATCCCCCAGACAACTAACTACAGCTGGCCACGTTCCTGCACGGCCTGGCGTGCCTTGCACCCCTGTGCTCACATGGCTGTGTGACTGACAGCGCCTCGGAGGCTGTCGTGGACGTTGATGGAGATCTCTGAGCGTTGCTGGGCATCACTGGGCATCGATGGGCATCGCATGGCATCAGTGGGCATCTCGGCATTGCTTGGCATAACTGGGCATCACTTGGCATCACTGGGCATCACTGGGCATCACTGGGCATCTCTGGGCATCTCTGGGCATCTCTCAGCATCACTGAGCATCAATGGGCATCGCGTGGCATATCTAGGCATTGTTTGGCATCACTGGGAATCACTGAGCATCACTTGGCATCACTTGGCATTGGTGGGCATCGATGGGCATCTCTTGGCATCTCTGGGCCTCACTGGGCATCGCTTGACCTCACTGGGCATCTCTGGGCCTCACTGGGCATCGCTGCACCCCACACCCTCCGAGGCCATGTGGGATCCACCAAACACTCGGCGTGGGTTCTCAAGCTCTGCAGGCACATGGACCTGTGGAGCTGCTGTTCCCCGGGCTGTCGGTGCTGTCCTGCCAACGTCCCTGGTGCTGGAGGGTCTCCTGCATCCCAGCTTGCTGGGGGCGATATCTCCTGCCCTGGTTCCAGGACTTGCTGCTTCATCTTCTCGTGGCAAATCCACATGTGCTGAGCGTCTTCTCAGGGCTGGGCGCACATCTGTCTGCGGGCGTCGTGCAGGGGCTGTCCCGCTCCTGAGATCAGGTGTAAGCCTCGTGACCGCTCCTCAGATGGAGTCTGGTCGGCATTTTCCTGTCTGTGATCCCCCTTCCCTGCCAGGGAACGAGAGCCACATGGGGTGAGAAACTCCGCGTGAGCAGCAGGCAGCAGCTGGACCGGGGGTGCAGGTGGGGTGCAGCGGGCTTGGATCCGTGTGCTCCAAACATGGGGCTGAGGCAGGCACGGGCCCACCCCCAGCCAAGCCCCTGAATTACTCCCCGGCCCACAGTCAGCTCTGTGTTTACCAGAAGGACACAGAAAGCAGAGAGCTGTGGGGAGAGAAGCGTCCAGAGTGGCCAGAGAGAATGAAGTAGGAGCAGGCTTCCCGCCACGTCCTTTCGTGGCCTGAACTGTGTCCCCTGAACCCACACGCTGAGCCCTGGCCCCAGGGAGATGGTGTCTGGAGATAGGGCCAGGGTCAGGGTTCAGTGAGGTCAGGGGGCCTGATCTGACAGGACTCGGGTCCCACACAGGGAGGGGGGACACCGGGACACGTGCACAGAGAAAAGGCCACACCAGGAGCAGCGAGGGGACGAGTCCACTGGCCTGGGGGGCAGGTGCAGGAGAAACCAGCCCTGCCGCACCTCGGCGTTGGACTTGCAGCCGGCAGCACCAGGAGACGGCAAACCCCACCGCCTCAGCCGCGCAGCGGGGCTCGTGGTGACCCCTCCCCACTGGGTGGCTCTGGGCTCTGACTCACCCACCGGCAAACCCCTCACCTTGGAGAGGGCGCGGAGAGCGGTCACGGAGGGGAAGTTCACTTCTGGAACAAAAGGGGTCCTTGGAGGGAGGGTGGTTGCAGGCGTCTTCCTCAGCCCTGGGTGGGCGAATCTTCACCAGGAGGAGGGGGCCTGGCAGGTCCAGTCTAAGAAACATCGCGGGAGTGTGGTCCCCTCCAGGCACAGAATGGAGCCATCGCCTGGGGAGAGAACCAACCGTGCCCGCCTGGCGCCTGCCGGGGGGCTTCGTGGTCTAGGATCCCTACGGCCACTTGGGTCCGTCACGTGCCCAGCGCTTCTTGCATTCATGGCAAGAAAATCCATGTCCACGTGGCTGTCCCTGCAGGCGCTTCCGTGAGCCCCACGCCGGAGGTCTGCCCGTGGTCAGCTCACCAGGAGTGTCTCTGTCAGGCCCAGGCGAGCATGGCTTTGTGAGTGAGTTTCCTCCTTCGACACAGTGCTTTCAAGATGCACTTTAAAACAATTCCACACCTTCCCACCTGCCCAGGAGGTGGCTCCCAGCCCCCTGCCGACGTGAGGGGGCCAGGAGGGCACATGACCTGCACCCTCGGGCCAGGGGCAGCTGGCGCACGAAGTCTGCAGGAACAACTCGCATTCATCACGGTGTATTGGTAATCTGTCACGAGGGAACGCTGAGTGACGACCAGCCCACATCTCAGCCGCCGAGGCAATAGCCTGCGTGTTGCTGCTCTCCGGTCTACAGCGCAACGGGGCAGCTCTGGTCTCTCACACGCTACAGCTGGGGTCGGCAGCGCTGCCGTGTCCAGGGAGAGCCAGTCGCTAATGCTCTAGCATGGCCGGACCTCCTACCGTGTCTGCTGTGCGTATCCCTGCACTCGGCCGCCCAGGCGTGTTCTCACGGCGGGACAGAGGTGCGCGGGATGGAGGGGAAATGGCGTGTGCTGCTCAAGCCTTTGCTCCCACCACGGTGCTAACATCCCCGGGCAAAGCAGGTGGCCCAGCTTGGGACAGCGAGGGAGGAGTCTGCACAGCCTCTGGCCAAGGACATGGACACAGGGGATGGCCCCCGAGGACATTCAGCAGTGTGGTCAGTTCCGGCTTGCCCGTGAGTCAGACACCTGGGGGATGTTTGGATCAGATATAAGCAAAAGGATCATGGATATTTTTAAAAACCTTTATCAAAGAACAGCACATTCGGCAGAGTGCCAGGATCACAAATGCAGAGCTCTATTCTCACACAGCGAGCACACACAGGTAGGCGGTCCTTGCCGCCGACACAAGACATCACGGCTCTCAGACACCGCCTCCTGCCGGTTCCCAGCCGCCGCGGCTCCCGGGGCAGCGCCACTCTGACTTCCCCCGGACAAGCTCACCGTGTCCTGCATTTCCGTGACATGTGTCTCCGGCATCTGGCCTCTGTCACCACCGCTGTGTTCCCGAGGTTGACCCACGTGGTCTCCACCATTGACTGTGGCTCTCACTGGCCTTGAGCAGGCAGAGAACATTCCCAATTTCTTTGTCCATGCGGCATTTGAACTCCTTGCAGTTTGGGGCTTTTGTGGACGCGCTGCTGTGAGCCTGGCTGCACGATTTTGGTGCACACATCTATGCACATTATTCGTGCCTGTCTTTCGGGTACGTAAGCATCACACACTGGTCTCCTGGCTTTGCTAGATACCGCTGTGAGGTTGGAAAGCTCTCAAGTGGCACTTACCGATTACAGGCCCACCAACCGTGGGCCAGGGTTCCGGTTACTCATCTTCACACACTTTTGCCAACACTTTAATTCTGTTATGGTTTTGAGCCACTCCGGTGAAGAGTTCGTAGTACACACTGTGATTTTAATTTCCATTTGCATTTTCCCAGTTACAAAAGTTAAGCCGGCTAAAGGTTAACCAGAAGACGCCGGAGGGGTCGGCTGCCAAGGGGGCCCCCCCAAGAGTTGGATGTGGCCGCAGTATGAAAAGGATGTGTCTAATTCTTTAGTGATTTAGTAAATTATTTAAAAATCAACCGTCTGTTTCAGAAGTGATCTGAAATGATAGACTCGCTGGGGAAAATGTTGCCAAGTGTCTTCTCATAAAAACCATGATGTCAAAAAGAAAAGAAAGAAAAGCCGTAATATCTTTACAGAGAGCTCGAGTGGGCCGGCTGGGCCTCTGGAGTAATCTCCTTAAAAGATGTTCAATATTTTTAGACTTTTATTTGCTATTTGTTTGAATCACTTTGGAAGCTCAGCGTGGCTTTTGGTTTGGGGATTTTACGAGCTTGTTTAATGCCCACTGTCCCCGTGGGTCGGTCCATTAGCTCGGCAGCCCCGGCCACTGCGGGCCGTCAGTGCCCCCACCACGCACCCGCGCCCGCGGTCACCCTGGAGCTGCCTCCCGCCCGCCCCTCACCAGAGACGTCAGGATTTACGGAGGCCGCGACCCCCCGCCTGACCTGCGTCCACTCTCTCTCACCAGCAGGCACGAGACTTCCCACCTCTCGGTGCCTCCGCCCCCAGGAGGTCGCTCTTCAGCTCGCAGCCACATCTCCTGGCCCCAGGGCTCCTGTCTTTGGCCCGGTTATCAATGGCGGTGGCGTCCTGTGAGTCTGCAGCCGTTACTGTTGGGTGAGCATCGCGCTCAGTGCTGGCTAATCGCCTGTCTGGCCGTGTCCGCCCTCGGGCTCTGGAGCAGGGCAGGGCGCTGGCAAGAAGCCTCCCAGCCACGGCCCTGCCCGGCACGCCCGTCGGGCACACGTAGGGATTCCCACCCCGCGTGTTCCCTGCCGCGTGGCTCTGCCGCTGTGCACAGCGTCCTTGGCGAGCAGCGCCCTCCTCCTGGCCACAGCCGGCCCTGTGCCGAGGGCGGAGCCGCCAGCCTTCTGCACCCCGCCGACTTCGAGGGGCTGCGCTGCTCCCTCACCCTTTCCTGCCCACGACCGCGGGGTGCAAAGCAGACCTGCGTCTGGAGCTGGTCGGAGGCCAGGATCTGGCAGTGGTCACCTGCCAGAGGCCCTTAACAGAGCTGGTGGCACGGGGTCACAGAAGACCTGAGCCTGGTCCTGACCCCGCGGGTCAGCCTCCCTGCCCGGCAGCAGGGCCCATCCATAGGCCCCAGGGTCACGCCTGCTCAAGTGTGGGCAGAGAGACCCCCGAATCCCCGGCCCTCTCTGCACACACGGAGCCCAGCTAGGGATGACCCGGGTGGGGAGCTGGGCCTGCGCACTGCACACAAAGCCCCTCCGTCCTGCAGCACCCACCAGGGGCCCCTGCTCAGCCATCGTCCACGAGAGGCAGATGACGGAGCTCCTTCCCCGAGCCACTGCCCGGACTCCAGGAGTCCTCGGATGAGGAGACCCCATGAGGCTCCCGCCAGCCCGTAGCTTGTTGAGTCCCGGCGAGTGTGGAAGGGCCTTGGCTGGCCCTGCCATGACTTGCCATGCTATCTGCGGTCTTCAGGGTGCTTTGCCTATGCGCTCGCTCTGAACAGAGTCACCACCAACTGGAACTCAGAAGCTGGCAGCTCACAAATCTCTGCGCGACGTCGCTTGCTTTTCCTTTAAGACTAGATTTCTCTTGGGGCCAAGTCAGGGGGCGGACGAGCTTCTCCACCTGCAAATTCGGAGTCCGCCCTCCCCTGCTGTGTGACATCGTCCTGTGTTCGCTCCTTTATTCACTCAACAAACAGCAATCAACTGCCCCGAGGGCCAGGCATGGGCCAGGGTGCTGGACTATGGCACCGAAGGGCACACAGGTCCCCACACCAACGACCCCTGGGGACAGAGGGGTGATGACAGGCCGCAGCCTGCGCACAGAGTGACTCCTGAGAGCCAGGACTACGAAGGCGCAGTGTGACGTGAGTGCGATTCACGGGGGAGGCAGCTGGCCTTGGCTGAGGCCATCAGAAAAGATTCTCCACAGACGGGCATCGTCCTGAAAGAGGCACCCTCGGCGTGCAAAGACCCCACAGAGCACAGACTCGCAGTCTATTGGTCCAGCCTGCGAGCGGGGCAGGGAGAGGGAGCCAAAGTCCCGCCGACAGCGTCTCGCGCCAGGCGTGGAAGAAAGGGTGGCGGCTGCTTGGGGCGGCGGTGCATTTTCTCACCACTGTCCCACACGGTGGCTGACAGGCGACAGGTGGGCTCAGCGCACGGGGTCGTGGGAATCTCCATGCCCCAGCACGCGCAGAGAGCGGCAGGGACCCTGGCAGGTGGGGCGGGTCGTGCAAGCGGGACCTGTGGCCTCTGCAGAATCCTCCGTTTCCAGGGGGAGCAAGGACTCGCCGGGAACTGGGGGCACCAGGCGGCCACGCAGGGCTGTCGCTCCAGGCCGGCGTCCTCCAGGGACACAGAGCGGAGTCTTGGTCGCAGGTTGTCCTCACGCTCCAGAGATCAGGCTGAGGACACACTCCCCTCAGAGGCCACCCACCGACTTGTGCAGCCAGAGGACGCGAGAGCAGTGGGGTGGGGTCTCGCAGAGGGG
>RJWJ010020672.1:0-27500 GCA_004363605.1 Indri indri | reverse complement strand
CTTGTTTTTCCATTCTTGTGATACTTCACTTAGTAGAATGGACTCCAGCTCTATTGAGGATAATACAAGTGGTGCTAGATCACCATCGTTTTCTGTGGCTGAGTAGAACTCCATGGTACACATGTAGCACATTTTGTTAATCCACTCGTGTATTGATGAGCACTTGACTTGTTTCCAAATATTTGCAATTGTGAATTGTGCTGCTATAAACATTCTAGTACAGATGTCTTTTTTAAAGAATGTCTTTTTTTCCTTTGGGTAGATGCCTAGTAATGGATTGCTGGATCAAATGGTAGTTCTACTTTTAGCTCTTTGATATATCTCCATATTACTTTCCACAGAGGTTATACTAGTTTGTGGTCCCACCAGGAATGTGTGAGTGTTCCTATCTCTCTGCATCCACACCAACATTTATTGTTTTGGGACTTTTTGATAAAAGCCATTCTCACTGGAGTTAAGTGATATCTCATTGTGGTTTTGATTTGCATTTCCCTGATGATGAGAGATGTTGAGCATTTTTTCATGTTTGTTGACCATTAGTCTGTCTTCTTTTGAAGAGTTTCTGTTCATGTCCTTTGCCCACTTTTTAATGGGGTTGTTTGATTTTTTTTCTTGCTGATTTTCCTGAGTTCTAAATATATTCTACTTATCAGGCCTTTATCAGATGTGTAGCATGCGAATATTTTCTCCTATTCTGTAGGTTGTCTGTTTGCTCTCTTGATAGTGTCCTTGGCTGTGTAGAAGCTTTTTAATTTGATTGGGTCCCACTTTTTATTGTTTCATTGCTGTGATTACTTTGGGGTCTTCTTCATAAATTCTCTCCCTAACAATTCTATGCTTCGTAGGGAACCAGAGAAGATGCCATATAGCAAAAGCAATCTTAAGTAAAAAGAACAAATTGGTAGGAATCAATTTACAGACTTCAAGCTATACTACAAAGGTATAGTAACTAAAGCAGCATGGCACTGGCACAAAAACAGAGACATAGACCAATGGAACAGAACTGAGAACCCAGATATAAAACAATCCTCATATACCCACCCAATCTTTGACAAAGCAGACAAAAACATACACTGGGGAAAAGAATCCTTATTCAATAAATTGTGCTGGGAAAATTGGATAGCCACATGTAGAAGAGTGAAACAGGATCCACACTTCTCATCTCTCACAAAAATCAACTCATGGCGAATAACAGACCTAAACCTAAGGCATGAAACTATAAAAATTCTAGAAGAAGATGTTGGAAAAACTCTTATAGACATAACCCAATTCTTGTGTTTGGGGTAACATCAGCTAATCCTTCACTGAAATCAGCATTCTTTTCCCACTCTAGACCAGGACAATAGTGGGCCCAATGTATAGCATTGTAACAATAGGCTGGATTATCTATCCAGTTTGCCAGCAATTTCACATTAAGGAATTTATTCTTAAGAAATTGTTAGGGATGTGGGAAAAAATTACTGATATATACTGCAGCATGAACTGAAATATAGAATAATTAAAAACAAACAATATGTGCAATAATAGAGGATTATTTAAATTTTTGGTACATGTATAAAATAGAATCATGTAAAGCCATTCAAAATCATTTTGTAGAATTATATTTTCTGACATGAGAAAATTTTTAAAATATATTTTATATGTAAAAAAGCCATTTAAAAATAGTATATACCTTATGATAAATAAATTTAAAAAATATATACACTGTCTCTCTCCCTGCCACTTCCCTCAACCCCTTATCCCAATCCTCATTTACCTAGCTCTGATTAGGCCTGGAAGGGCTTATGCCAACACATTAACATAGGTTATCTTCAAATGCTGGGCATATAGGTAATTTTTTCCTTTCAGTGTTTGCTAAGTTTTCTGCTTACAGCATACATTTATTTTGTAATTTTAAAAAAGGATTGAAATTTGGTTAATAAATAGATTTTTTAAGACCGTTAAGTCACAAATACTATTTGAAAACCCTTTGATCCATCTTATTTTAATCAAGTCTTAACATTTCCAGTCAAATTAGACAAACAAATGATTTGGGGGACTATTCTGTAATGGCTTAAAATGAAGCAGACATGACCATTATAGAGTATCCATTCCAGGAATGGCTTAATGTAGTGAGAAGCAAGTTTAATATTATCTGTAATGTTAATTTCTAGGTTAGCAATACTGGTAATGCCCCTCCAACATATCCCAAGTGCTATCAATAAGGACCAACAGATTTTGTTTACAAATCAATTTATTAGAGAAATTTTCACTTAGATTAATATATCCATATTTAAAAGAAAAATACATCAAAAATCATATTTCCAATTCCTCAAAGTTCCAGATAAGGCCCACCATACTCATTGCTAATCTGCCATTCAATTCTTTGGGGATAATTAATTTTGTCATATGGGTATGTAGGATAAATAGAAGAGTTTTTTCTTTCTTTCTCTATTTTTTCTCATCATTTCAAGAGACTAAGGTCCAAATAGAGCACATGTTGACCATTGAGGGGAGGGAAGTTGTACTGTGGTAGTATAAGACAAATTATGTTTATTTTGCCAAGTCAAAATCAGAGGAAAGATTCCTCTGTCATGTGGGCTGGAAAACACAGTAACAGTAGCCCCGATGTTGGGAATGATGAGGGTGGCTAGATCACCCTGACTTATTTTTGCCTCATCATATGCATAAAGATTTTTGGTTGTGTCAAGAAAAGGTTAAGAGTTGGACAAGTGGAGAGGGCAGAAAAGGGTATGAGGATGTGGGGAGAAGAAGGAAGGGACAGGAAGAGAAAAGGCATGAAAGTGGACATACGTGTGATAATTGCAGTGGGTGGGCAACAGTGCTTATGGAAGGAAGCTAGTTTAGGAGCACAAAGGGTTAAGACAGAATGAATAGTGTGGGGTCAGATTATGGTGGGTACTCCTTAGGAACATAATTTAGGTTTGGTTTTATAGGTGATGGAGAACTATCTTAAATATTTCCACCTACAATGTCTTTAGTGATACTTGAAAGTGATGTTTTAGGATGAAAAATTGCTAACATTTTTTGAGTACTTTCCCTGCTCCAGGCAGCTTGTTAACAATGATGGTTCAGAGAGTGGCCTTTGGAGTTGGTTGGACCTGAGTTCAAGGCCTGACTCTGGAATTTACTAGCTATATGACTTCGAGAAAATGACTTATTTTCGTATTTTCCAGAGTTTCAATTTCTTCAACTGTAAAACTGATGTAATAGTACCCACCTCTCAAGGCTGTTGTATGGATCACGTGTAAAGGATTAATTTGGAATTAGTGTTTAAGATAGATTGGAGAAGGGAAAAGATATAGGCAGGGAACAGTTTGGAAGCTATTGCAATTGTTGAGCCTAGGCAAAGGTGGTAAATCACTAGAATGGGGAGGGTGGACAAACTGCAAAGGAAAAGTAAAGAAGTAGGACAGGTGTCTGACTTCTCACCACTCTCATTGATCTTACAAGTTTTTTTCTGTCCATTTGACATAATCTGGGAACTTGAAACTACACTTTGAAGAATGTGTGTGGTCCTTCTCTGGGCATTATGAATTATTTGCTCATTTCCCTAGAGCTACAGATAATCATCTGCTATCTCTGTTCGCCATTTCCACATATCCTGCAATTTAAGATCCAAATTCCCATTCCTCAGTCAGTTAAAAAGCAAAGCAAAACAAAAATAATTCACTTTCTTACACAGTATTTTCATTTTTTTTTTTTTTTTTGGTTGTAATTTCTTCGTTCATTCTTGAGCTTGTCAATCAGGCCTCCTGCAAATTCCCACAGAAGCAGGGGTCCTTATTTTAACAAAAAGCAAAACTCAAAAAGAAAATCAACCTTGCTTTTTCTGGGCTGAGGGAAACCTGAAACTTTTCTTCAACTCTTTGTGGCCTCGATTAGTATGCCCAGTTCCTCCAATCAGCTAACATAAAATTCACTACGTAATAGGAGTCCTAAAATGCGAAAGGCTTTGAGAACAGGGGTTTTCAACAAAGAACTTACACTTTCAGGAAGATCTGCCTTCCTATTCGCATACATTTCTGAGCATGGAGTTATGCACAGGAGTTTTAGTCTCCATGGGAAAAAGTCCTTTATTCTAATCTAATTCAGTTCAGTACTCCCTTTTTCTTTTTTCTTCTCCTCCCCCTCTTCTCTGGGAGGGAATAGTCAAAAAAATGTTCCCACAGATCTCGCGGTGCTATTCGAGATTCCCTATTTAAAAAAAAAAAAAAGTTTAGAATGATGCAAACAAGGAGCCCGTGCCTTCCGGAGTTTCGGGCTGGGACTGCAGCGCTTGGATCCCAGAGAAAGCAGCTAAGGGCGGAGGCGGGGCTCTGGCCAGTTCCCCTTCCACCTTCCCCCACTCTCCTCCACCAACCTCTATTTGGCCCGTAGCTCAGTTGCAGCCGTCGCTGAAGCTGCTTCGCCGCCCTTTTCAGGACCCAATCAACCGCAGCCGCTGTTCCCAGGATGGTGATCCGTGTATATATTGCATCTTCCTCTGGCTCTACGGCGGTAAGGAGAGCGGGGAGCCCACCTTTGTTGTTTTCCTACACACCAGTCCTCTGCTGCCCCAGAGCCATTAAATTGCAGAAGTTTGCCCGGCAGCTTCTCCTTCCGAAGACACAAACTCCCCCCTCCCTTCTTCTCTTTCTTCCCTTTGTTGCATTGATTTCATTTTTTTCAATGGAGTTTAGCTTTGTTTGCCTCATAACGTTCGGGTCACATTTCTCCTTCCAAGGAAAAAGAAAGCTACGGTGTTTCAGTAGATGGGAGATGGTGGTATAGGGTCTTTAGGGTTAGGTGAAGAAGTTGAGTAAAATCATACACTGGTGATCTTCAAGAGCGAAACATTTGACAAATATACTCTAAGAACTGAGGTGAGGAGAACGAGTGCACCTCTGTACATGATGGAGGTACACATATGGTAACTGATGGGGATTTAGTGGAGGCCTACCGGGGCATTGTGATTATTTGGAGAGAGTGAGAGCCCTGTAATACAGTTATTTTGAGAGTGTGTGGGAGAAGGTGTTTAACTTCAGATTAATGGCCTGTTAGAACCAAACAAAATGGGAGGGGAAGTTGGGAGCGATGATACAAAGTTGATTGTTTTTTTTTTAACTTAATGTGACAAGGGATCTGGTTTTTATCCCCATATTGTCTCTCATTTTGACTTTTTCTATTCTTTAAAAAGATTTTACTTTTAACACTCCCTAATTCCTTCAAATATGTTGACAACTGGAAAGGGAACTTACAAGTGGCTTCTTGTGTAGTGGCAGGTTGCTGAGTTGCTGCTGCTTCAAATGATAGGACACTGTCCCCCCGGGCTCACTTGCTTTTTATTTAGAATAATAATTTTTCAGCAGCTATGTGGAGAATAAGATAAACTGGGGTGAAATCTGAGTGTATATCCATGATAAATGAAAGTACCTCTGTTTTTCACAACTTAAGGAAAAAGCCGACAGTGGCAAGAATGGACCTGTAGCTTCAGGATGTAGGCTATAGGAACCGGTGCTCCCTCTTCTTGAACTTTACAACAGCAGCTACTCCAGGTTGTTGTTGGGTGTTTTTGTTTTTTGGCTTGCTTATTTACACTCAACAGGATTTGGAATAGAACTGAAGATTATGTTAAATCACAAGAACCTTGACCCTTGAACTCTCTTCTCTGGCCACCATGTGTGCATGTGTTTAGATAGTTTTGAAATATCAGAAAACTTAATCTTACAGTTTTGAGCAAGTTTAGGTTGAAAAAAAGAAAACCTTTTGTATTTCCTTTAGACCCCACTTTATGAGCCTCTTGCCGCATTATTTTCCATACATTTTTATTCCGATATGTCAAAGTAAAATTTGAGTTGCTCAGAGTCTCAGTCTAATAAAATAATTGTAAAGTTTCAGAAACAAGCTTTAATGCCTTTGGTTAAACCCTAGTTAGACTGAATAGATCAGGCAGTTAGTTTCGCTTTGGGAGCCAGGCAGTTTCAATGCTGCTCTTTATTCTTTGCTTTCTCCCTCTTCTACCCCTTCCCCAAAAGCAGATTCAAGAAGAAACTGCTTTCAGAATGTATATTCAGGTAAGAACAACTGCACCTCTTTCTTTGTTGAGACTTAAATTTCTGAGAGTCTTGGAAATGGATTCTGTCTTCTATTATTTCCTTATTGGACTCCATTGTTGAACATTATGCAACTGGCAGGTGTTTATGGTATTCGGGTTTTGTTTCAATCTTTTTCTCGTGGGTTATTAAAGATTTGTCTATTATTGCAATAAATATGGTTCGTATGAACCTGTTATCAAAATTCTACTAAATATTGCCAAAGTAAGTCCTTGCTTTATTATAATCTTACAGTATTTTAAATAATACCAAAACAGTACAAAGTGTACATACACTTTAGGAAAGAGCTCTTTTATAACATAAATGGGGTGGTGATGTACTTCAGAAAGAGACTCCAGTTTGCATTACTGAACTCTTCCTTTATGACTGCTGCCATGTTGGTTTTAATACATGACTTACAAATTTTGGGGCAAACATCCTGATGGAACTGAACAATTGCACAAAGTGACATACTTGTATAAGTGACTAAGTGTAGTTATCTGAAGAGCATTTAAAAGCTTCTTGGCTTTGGATTGGTAATTTCTGTCTTCTGACTCTTCCTGCTGGGTGTCATGATATAACCAATAATACAGATGTTATACTGGTCCACGGGATGGTTGGGATCTGAGATAATTGACGTGCCAATACTAACTTATTTTTTTTTTTATATCTCAGGACTCCCTGTACCTCATAGCTTAATAAAAAAAATAAGTTTTCAAACTTGCACTTAGATTTGCCCTAATACAGATGAGTAGCACTTGCTTCTCAAAAGTTTAGAAATGAAAGCAAATATATTCATCTTTGCTATGTATTTATTTTTTATTTTTATTTTTTATTACTACATAATAATTGTACATATTTATGGGGTCAAACCAAGGTATTTAAGATATCCATCACCTGGAGCATTTATCATTTCTTTGTGTTGAAAGCATTCCAAATCTTCTATTTTGAAATATACTCTAAATTATTATTAACTATAGTCACTCTACTGTGCAATCAAAGAGTAGAACTTATTCCTTCTATCTAACTGTAATTTTTGTACCCATTAACCATCCTCTCTTCATCCCTCTCTCCCCATTACACTTCCTCGTTTCTGGTAAACATCATTGTACCTCCATGAGATCAGCTTTTTTTGCTCCCACATGAGAACATGTGATATTTGCCTTTCTGTGCCTAGTTCATTTCACTTAATGCCCTCCTCCATCCATGTTGCTGGAAATGACAGAATTTTATTCTTTTTTATTGATGAATAATATTTCATTGTGCATTCATACCATATTTTCTCTATCTATTCATCCATTGATGGGCACTTAGGTTCATACCATATCATGGCTATTGTGAATAGTTCTACAATAAACATGAGAGTTCTGATATCTTTTTGATTTGTTATTTTTTGTCTTTTTGATAATAGCCATTTTATCCAGGGTAGAATTATATCTCATTGTGGTTTTGATTTGCATTTCCCTGATGATTAGTGATATTGAGCATTTTTTCATATCTGTTGGTCATTTGTATGTCTTCTTTTGTGAAATGTCTATTCAGATCATTTGCCCACTTTTTAAATCAGACTTTTTTTTTCCTATTGAGTTGTTTAAATTCCTTATATAGTCTGATTATTAATTCCTTGTCAGATGTATAGTTTGCAGTTATTTTCTCCCATTCTACAGGTTGTCTCTCTACTCTTTTGATTGTTTCCTTTGCTGTGGAGAAGATTTTTAGCTTGATGTATTCCTATTTGTCTATGTTTGTTTTGGTCACCTGTGCTTTTGAGGTCTTACCCAAAAAATCTTTGCCAATGCAATGGATTTCCTGATGGTAGGCATAATAATGATAGCCAGTAGGTAGGTACACTTAAGTGTGTTGGGTACTGTCTAATTTTTTCTTGACAATATGAATTCCGTACCATGATTATCTCTGTTTTTCAGAGAAGGAAATACAGTATACAGGTTCAGAGAAGTTAAACAACTTTCTCAAGGTCACACAGCTAGTAAACCAAGAGCTTGAATCCAGCTCAAGCTGTGTTAAATCCAAGGAATATGTGCTTAACCATCAAGAAATCCATTCTCCCAGTGATCCATGGCATCTAGTAGGCATGAGGAGATAAATGTGGACATAAGAGGTAGGGGAATGAGTAAGTCCTATAAGTGGAAGAAGAGTTGCCTGGGCATGTACACAGAGAATACAAAAATGGGGAGCTAGTGTGAAGGAAAGATAGTATGTCTAAAGGTGAATGTCAGTAATAAATAGGAAATAGTCAGGAATAAATGACTATTCACCCATGATTAGAGAGAGAGAGAAGACATGTACATTTGGAAAGCCTAAACTGGTCTTGTATAGGTCAAGGTGTAAAAATTCAGGCCTTAATATCTTGTTTCTCTTGATGGGAACTGTGTAGCAGCAATGTAGCTTCCAACTTGTCTGTCTATAGGAAGTGAGTTCTGCCTCTTCAGAATTGTTCGTGTATGTCTTGACCGGCTGTGACACAGTAACATGCCATGTTTTGTTTCTCAAGATTATAACACATTGTAAGTTTACATTTAATGGAAAAGGATTCATCTCTAGCACAAAGACTAGTAATTCTGTTGAGGAAGGGTTTTGTTCAATAAACCTTAAGGTCAACACACCCTCTGGGTAGCCCTGGGGAATAAAATAAATTAAATCCTCAGACACAATCAGGTTGAATGTTCTAATTGTCTGTGGCTAATCTTTAAAATCTTTTCTAAAATATGTATTGCGCAGTCAACCATTAGTTAACGTTAGTCAACCATGTATTGCTTACAAAAATACTTTTTACTGTAACTGAATTATCAACGATAATGGTTGTATTCCATTTTGTATTCCATTCCTTACTGATAAACAGATTAAGAGAGAATATGTTGGTGACTATCTGACCATCTGTTCGCTTTGAATTCTACTTTGTAGCCCACTGGGGAGCCTTTTAAACTCAGCGCTTAATTACTTCCTCCAGTCCAGACCAAGATTAAACAAAAACACATTTAGAGAGTAGGGGCAGCTCATTTATGATGACTGTTTTTTATTAAAATGAGAGACAAAGCTGACTTTTTATACTTGGCCAGCAAAAAATAATTTTAAGCAAGGGGATTATTTTCTACCCCAAGCCTCACATTTCAGCTTTATTAGTTTGTTTGAAATGTTGCAGATTGCCAGAACATCAGGCAAAATTCAAGTATAAGTATAAAAACATCATGACAAATTCAAAGACTGTGTATTTAAAGTATTCAGTGCTGTTAGCTTTTTTTGTTGCACTACTGGCTCATTAGCATGAATAATCAAGATTTGACTCTAATAATAGTAAAGGCATATACTTCTTTATGCATTATATATGTCAGGTACTGTGCCCGGTACTTTACATACATTATCTAATTTAATTTATCCTTATAATAATATTATGAAGTAAGTTCTACTATTAGATCTATTTTATGTAATTAGAGGGGTTATATCTAAGATCCAGAAACATCAGTACATTGCCCAAGACCAAAGAACTAGAAATGGCGGAGCTGGGATTAGAACTCAGGTTGTTCTAACATTAGAATCCACTCCTACTGTGTTACTTATATATTTTCTTTTATATAGGTGTTGAATAGAAATTATGTCAATACTACATTAAAATCTCATCACATGATTTGGAAATAAAGTCAGGATGATGACTAACTAGGCAAATGTGTCCTCATCCATAAACCTGCACTTGAGAGTGAGGTGGGAATGAGGTCGGGGGGAGTAGAGAGGTTAGTAGCACCATTTTCTTTCGAGAAATGACGCCCTGTCACAGAGTTGTGGCGGAGTGAATCATTTCTGCTTGGGGTATTTCCAAAAATTAGTCAAGACAAATAGAACTTCACTTTTTAAACACCAGAGAATATTCATCTTCGGTAACAGTTACTACATGAGAAAATTTTGTCTGTTTCTCCATTACCTCTTAGTCATTTCACCATAAATGCAGCATATTTTTCAATGTTCAAATTATAACAGCAAGTATATATTTAATAGTAGTTGTGTGATATTGGAAACTGTTCTCTCCACTATGATATTTAAATGTTGATCTAGAAGGAAGACAGACATAGACAATTGCTTAATTTGTTAAAAATATGGTAAAACATTTCACTTTAATTTCTCATGCAAAATTTGTCAGCTTTAGTTGATAATGATATTAAGAGCTATAATTCATTGAGTACTTAACATGTGCCAGGTGTAGTGGTAAGAACTTTCCATGTATTATATCACTTAATTGTTGGGACAGGTCAGTGAAGCCAGTAATTTTATTATCTCCATTTTTAGGAAAAAGAGACAGGCTCAAAGAGCTAGCAAGGTTACAGAGTTAGCAAAGTACTCCCCAGGTTTGTCTCATTCAGGAAAACATTATCTTAACCTCTATGCTGTTCTGCCTACTAATTGATATTTACTAATTACCCACTCCAAATGTGGCTCTGAAACTAATTTACAAATCATTGCAATACTGCTTTTCTGATGAACTTAGAAAATGATGAAAATACTTCTTAAGTAATTGGTCTATAGCAATAGCAAGGATAATCCTGTTGGTCTGTTACATCAAGTAGATAACTTAGAATTCTTCAGAGTAGAAAATCAAAGTTATAATAGCACAGTGTATTAGTTAGAATGCTGAATGTGTACCTTTCTCCCAATATAAGAAATTTACCCTGTAATTTTCTCGTGATCTAATGAAAAGTAGATAAGACAAATTGTTTTGTGGAGAGATTTTAAGCTTTTAACTACAGCACTTAGCTTTAAGGGTTAGATATTTATTATTGGTTGTTGCCTGTGTAATTTGAGTAGGTCACAAAAACCTTTCTTTGCCTCTTGTCATTTTCATAAGCTGAATATGAATAATCTAAAATGAAGGGTATCATAGAAGAAAGCTCCTACAAGTGTTATTATTGGAAATTGATTACTGAAAATCATGGAAACTGATCTCACACTTTCAGAAATGTAAATATAATTGGTATTATGTATCAGCTAAATATTTTGAGTATCTTAAAATAGGCATTAGTTGGGGTGAAACATTTTCAGTGAATTTCTACTTAAAATTTAAGAATAAAGGTGTTAAATTTAAACTTTCTAAGCAATGTTAAGGAAACAACCAGAGTTGGTGGTGGTGATTAGAGAGTTTGACAGATGACAAAACAAACACCTGGTGAGTTTTAAAGTGATTAAGTAGGAAATGTGACAACATCCAGAGTAAGGCTAACTCTATACCAGATTTTGAATTCATGTGATCTTTTTTTTTTTCCTTTTTTGGAAAGAGGATGTTGAAAGGTAAGTACAAAAATATTATGAAGAAAATATGACTAAACATGTACAACTGTCTCATAGGATTAGGATTTATGATTTGATTTTTGAACTCATTTGAAGAATGAGTTTTGTTTTGTATGTGTTTGTATCCCCTTAGAAATTGTGTGGTTATGATTAGGCTCTCCATGGGGAGCTGAAAAGAGGAGTATATATCTCACTTGGGATTTAATCTGACTCTACCAAAAGTTAAACTCAGGAACTAAACTACACATCCTAGGAGACCCACTCAAATGTCAGGGACTGCTTGGGAGAGATCCCACCAGCCACACAGCATGTGTGTTCAGTCACTCTAGGTTTCTTGAAAACCCAAAGCATCTAACACAATCTTGTCCAAATAATTTATGTCTAGATGTCCAAGTGGATTTACTGTAAATTGATATCTAATTACTCTCTGAAAATCACACATTTACAGAGATGGATTTGATTTTTTGCTTTCATAATGTGGTTACACAGGGAAGTTTTAGAATTGTACTTTTAAGTTAATATATAAAACTAGGGAAACAGTATGTAAACATCATATTGCTTAGAATATATACAAAACACCTAAAACAGAACCATTAACACAAAAATGAGATTCCATCTTGTGCAAGAGCTCATGCTCAAGGAAGAAATTTTGCACAAGAAAAAAGCAAAATCTGTATCCTTGGATTATCAGAACACGGATTGCTCCAAAAACAGTTAAAAGGAAAACTAGTTAGAATTTTTCCCAATGAATGCAGTAATTTTGACTGAATTCTATACACACATTTATAAAAAGGACCAGCATTTGATGCCATAAAATTTCTTCAAAATATTTAGTGTTGAATAGTGATCATTAATTCTTTTTTTAGTAACAATATATAGCAATTTTTATTTCATATGATTAATGGTTGAGTCATTAGTCTATGTAAAAGCATGTGATAAAAAAGACAGATGGCATGTTGTTGAATAATATATAATAGCATTAAACTTTTTTCTAAATATTTTCTTAATTTGTAGAGATTGCCTCTTCCACAGTAACTGTTTCAAGTCATATAAGGCAGATTTCTGTACCTAACAGAAGAGATTTTGAGGCCAGGCCAATATTTTTATAGTTCATTTCCTAGCATTCCTCTTCACTTATTGATATCAAAAGTTAAAGATACTTTGTAGCGCTCTGCTGTAGAATAGTACTATTTCAAAATTCAACAGTGATGAGCAGCAATTTATCTACCTCTTCTACTTCTTATTACCCAAAATATAATTATAACATGATACATTTCTAAATAAATATTTGTTGATATATGAATGGATGTGTTGTTTAAATTAAAGTGCAAAACAGGCCATACAAGTAGAGATCACCAGGGGTTAGTTGGAAATGTATGACTAGAGTTTGGGAAAGATGGTAGGAAAAGAGTAGATATGGGAATCATACACGTAGAGGTCTATGAAACTATGAACTCACCAGGAGGGAGGAAATATAGAATATGATGACAAGAGGGCTCTAGAATGAGATGAGAAAAGGGCTGAGGACAGGACAGGACCTTGGTGAATTTTCACATTTAGGAGGATATGAAAGGAGTAGGAGTAGAAGGAAACAGAAGGGTTCAATTAAGAACAATCAGAGTAGCATCCTGTGATGGAAACCAGGGTAGGAAAGATTTTTCAGGGAAAGTGAGCATTGTTTGCTAGTCCCATATAGGAATCATGAAAACAAGGTCATTGAATTCAAAATAAGGAAATTATTATTTTTTTAATTTCAAAATATTAAGGGGGTACAAATGGTTAAGGTTACATGGAATGTTTTTGTAATGCTTGAGTCCTGGCTATAGGTGTACCTGTTTATAGTACCTATTAGGTTGACTTTTTCCCCCTCTACTACTCTACCCTCCCCGCTGGTTAATTTTCACTGAGTTTTACTCCCTCTCTGCACACGTGTGCTCACCGGTTAGTTCCAATTTAATAGTGAGTACATGTGGTGTTTGTTTTTCCATTCTTGAGAAACTTCACATAGGAGAATGGTCTCCAGTTCCATCCAGATTGTTGCAAAAGGTATTAATTCATTAATTTTTATGGGTGAGTAGTACTCCATGGTATACATATACCACATTTTATTAATCCTCTCATTAATTGATGGGCATTTGGGTTGATTCCACATCTTTGCAATTGTGAATTGTGCTGTAATAAACAGTTCAGTCCATGTGTCTTTTTGATGAAAAGTTGTTCCTTTGGAAAAATACCCAGTAGTGGGATTTCTTGATCAAGTGGTAGGTCTACTTTTAGTTCTTTGAGGAGTCTCCATACTGTTTTCCACAGAAGTTGTACTAATTTGCAGGCCCACCAAGGAGTATAAGCATTCTTTTCTCTTTGCATCCATGCCAGCATCTATTGTTTTTGGACTCTTTAATAAAAGCCATTTTAACTGGGATAAGGTGATATCACTGAGGTTTTAATTTGCATTTACCTGATGATTAGAAATGTCGAGCATTTTTTCATATGTTTATTGGCCTTCTTCTGGGAAGCTTCTGTTTATTTCTTTTGTCCATTTTTTAATAAGGTTGTTTGTTTTTTCTTGATGATTTGCTTGAGTTCTTTGTAAATTCTGGTTCTTAGCTCCTTATTACATGTGTAGCTTGCCAATATCTTCTCCTATTCCGTAGGTTGTCTATTTGCTCTGTCATTTGTTTCCTTAGATGTGCAGAAGTTTTTTGTTTAATCAAATCCAATTTATCAATTTTTATTGTTGCCATGATTGTCATTGGCGTCTTAATCATAATTTCTTTTCCTAGGCTGATAATAAGAAGAATTTTTCCTGCATTTTCATCTAGAATTCTTATGGTTTCATGCATTAGACCTAAGTCTCTTATTCATCTTGAATTAATTTTTGTCAATGGTGAGAGGTTCGGGTCATGTTTCATTCTTCTGCATGTGGCTATCCAGTTTTCCCAGCACCATTTATTGAATAGGGATTCTTTTCCCCAGTGTACGTTATTGTCTGCTTTGTCAAAGATCAGTTGGTTATAGGCAGATGGTTTTATATCTTGGTTTTCTGTTTTGTTCCATTGGTCTATGTCTCTATATTTGTAACAATACCACACTGTTTGGGTTACTATAGCCTTGTAATATAGTTTGAAATCTGGTAACGTGATGCCTCCAGATTTGTTCTTTTTGCTTAAGATTGCTCTTGCTATTTGGACTCATTTCTGAAGAATTATTTTTTCTAGATCTGTAAAGTATGACTTTGGTAATTTGACGGGAATGGCATTGAATTTATAAATCACTTTGGGTCATATGGATATTTTAAGGATATTGATTCTACCTATCCATGAGCAGGTGTATTTTTCCATTTGTTTATATCCTCTGCAATTTCTTTCGTCAGAGTTTCATAGTATTCCTTGTAGAAATTTTTCACCTCCTTCATTAAGTGTATTTTTTGATATTTTTTTTTAGCTATTGCGAATAGTATTGAGTCTTTGATTTGAGACTCAATTTGACTGTTTTTATTATATAGAAATGCTACTGATTTCTGTACATTGATTTTTGTATCCTGAGACTTTGCTGACGTTATTTATCAATTCCATGAGACGGTTGGTGCAATATTTGGGGTTTTCTAGATACAAGATCATGTCATCAGTAAAGATCAATAGTTTGATCTCCTCTTTCCCTGTTTGGATACCCTTAATATTCTTCTATTCCCTGATTACTCTGGCTGGGACTTGCAGCACTATGTTGAATTGAAGTGGTTACAGTGGGCATCCTTCTCTTGTTCCAGTTCTTAAGGGGAATGCTTTCAGCCTTTCCCCATTCAGTATATGTTGGCTGTGGCTTTCTCATATATGGCTTTTATAATTTTAAGATATGTTCTTTCTATGTGTAGTCTGTTGATGGCTTTTATCATGAAAGAATGCTGGATTTTGGTGAATGCTTTTCTGCATTTATGGAAATTATCATATGGTCTTGTTTAGTTTTTGTTTATGTGGTGAATCACATTTATTGATTTATGTATGTTGAACCATCCTTGCGTATCTGGGATGAAGCCCACTTGGTCCTGATGGATTATTTTTTTATGTGCCACTAAATTTGGTTTGATAGTGTTTTATCGGGGATTTTTGCATCTGCATTCATAAGCAATATTTTATTGTTCTGTAGTTTTCTTTTTTGTTGTGTTCTTTGATGGCTTTGGTATCAAGGTGATACTGGCTTCATAGAATGACTTGGGGAGGTTTCCCTCCTTGCCAATATTATGTAAACATTTCTGTATTATGGGTACCAGTTCTTTTTAGGTCTGATAGAATTTGGCTGTGAGTCCATCTGCTCTAGAGCTTTTTTATTGCTGGGAGGATTTTTATTACTATTTCAATCTCACTGTTTGTTATTGGTCTGTTCAGGGAATCTATTTCTTCCTGGTTGAGTCTTGGGAGGTTGTGTGTTTCTAGTAACTTGTCCATTTCCTATACATTCTCTAGTTTATGCACGTAGAGATTTACATAGTATTTATGGATGATGTTTTGTATTTCTGTGGTATCAGTTGTAATGTCACCTTTTTTTATTTGTGATTGAAATTATCTGGGCCCTTTTTCTTCTCTTCTAGGTTAATATAGCAAGATCCCTATCAATTTTATCTTTTCAAAGACGCAACTTTTTGTTTTGTTAATCCTTTACATTGTCTTTTGTTTTTCAAGTCATTTAGTTCTGTTTGGGCCTCAGTTGTTTCATTTTTCTGCTAGCTTTTGGTTTAGTTTTTTCCTTCTTTTACTGTTTCTTTTAGTGTGACAGCAGGTTGTTAGTTTGTGATCTTTATGTCTTTTTGATGTAGGCATTTAAGGCTATGAGTTTTTCGCTGAGGAATGCTTTCGTTGTGCCCCGTAGATTTTGACAGGTTGTGTCCCATTTGTTATTCAGTTCATAGAATTTTTTTTATTTCCATCTCAGTTTTATTTTTATCATTCATATTTATTTTTATTTCGCCATATTATGGGGGAACAGATGTTTAGGTTATGTATGTTGTCCTTTCCCGCGCCAAGCCCGAGGTTCAAGGGTGTTCATCCCCCGGATGGTGAGCATCGCACTATTTGTGTATACCCATCCCCTTCTCCCCCCCGCTCCCCACCCGACATCCAATAAATGTTGTTCTTATATGTGCACTTATGTGTTGATCAGTTAATACCAATTTGATGGGGAGTACAAGTGGTGCTTGTTTTTCCATTCTTGGGATACTTCATTTAGTAGAATGCGTTGCAGCTCTATCCAGGAGAATACAGGAGGTGCTATATCACCATTGTTTCTTAAAGTTGAATAGTACTCCATGGTATACATATACCATACACATTTTATTAATCCACTCACATATTGATGGGCACTTGGGTTGTTTCCACATCTTTGCAATTGTGAATTGTGCTGCTATAAACATCAGTGTGCAGGTGTCTTTTTTATAGAGTATCTTTTGTTCTTTGGGGTAGATGCCCAGTAATGGGATTGCTTGATCATATGGTAATTCTACTTGTATATCTTTAAGGTATCTCCATATTGCTTTCCACAGAGATTGCGCTAGTTTGCAGTCCCACCAGCAGTGTATGAGTGTTCCTATCTCTCTGCATCCATGCCAACATTTATTGTTTGGGGACTTTTTGATAAAGGCCAGTCTCACTGGAGATGAGTGATATTTCGTTGTGGTTTTGATTTGCATTTCCCTGATAAGAGGTGTTGAACATTTTTTCATATGTTTTTTGGCCATTATTCTGTCTTCTTTTGAAAAGTTTCATTCATGTACTTTGCCCACTTTTTGATAGGGTTGTTTGGTTTTTTCTTGTTGATTTTCCTGAGTTCTAAGTAGATTCTAGTTATCAGCTATTTATTGGATTTGTAGCATGCAAAAATTCTCTCCCATTCTGTAGGATGTCTGTGTGCACTTGTGACAGTTTTCTTGGCTGTGCAGAAGCTTTTCAATTTGATCAGGACCCATTTATTTATTTTTGTTGCTGCTGTGATTGCCTTTGGGGTCTTCTTCATAAATTCTTTGCCTAGACCAATGTCTAGAAGAGTATTTCCAACATTTTCCTCTAGAATTTTAATAGTTTCACTCCTTAGGTTTAAATCTGTTACCCAGCGTGAGTTGATTTTTGTGAGCGGTGAAAGGTGTGGATCCTGATTCAGCCTTCTACATGTGGCTATCCAGTTTCCCTAGAACCATTTATTGGGTAAGCATTCTTTTCCCCAGTATATGTTTTTGTCTGCTGTGTCAAAGATTAGGTGGCTGTATGAGGATGGTTTTATATCTGGGTTCTCAGTTCTGTTCCACTGGTCAATGGTTCTATTTTTTGTGCCAGTACCAAGCTGCCTTGAATACTACAGCCTTATAATAAAGTTTTAAGTCTGGTAAATTGATATCTCCCATTTTGTTTTTATTGCCTAGAATTGTTTTTGCTATGTGGGGTCTTCTCTGGTTCTATACGAAGCGTAAAATTAATTTTTCTACATTTGTGATGAATGATGTTGGTATTTTAATAGGGATTGCATTGAATCTGTAGTTCACTTTGGGTAGTATAGACGTTTTAACAATTTTGATTCTGCCAACCCACGAGCATGGTATGGTTTTCCACTTGTTTACATCCTCTGCTATTTCCTTCCTCAATGTTTCATAGTTCTCCCTGTAGAGATCTTTTACCTCCTTAGTTAAATATAGTCCTAGGTACTTAATTTTCTTTCTTGCTATTGTGAAGGCAATTGAGTCTTTGATTTGGTCCTCGGTTTGACTGTTATTGGAGTATATGAAAGCCTCTGATTTGTGTGTATTGATTTTGTATTCTGAGATTTTACTCAATTCATTTATCAATTCCAGGAGCCTCTTGGTTGAATCCATGGGGTTTTCTAGATATAATATCATGTCATCAGCAAATAGTAAGAGTTTGATCTCTTCTGTTCCCATTTTTATGCCTTTAATTCCACTCTCTTGCCTGATTGCTGTGGCCAGGACTTCCAGCACTATGCTGAATGGAAGTGGAGATAGTGGGCAAACTTGTCTGGTTCCAGTTCTAAGTGGGAATGCTTTCAATTTTTCCCCATTCAGTATGAGGTTGGCTGTGGGTTTGTCATATACGGCTTGTATCATTTGTAGGTAAGCCCCGTCTATGCCTATTTTGTTAAGCGTTCTTATCATATAAGGGTGTTGAATTTTGTCAAATGATTTTTCTGTGTCTGTTGAAAGAATCATCAGGTTTTTGTTTTTGCTTCTGTTTACGTGGTGAATTACACTTATAGATTTGCATATGTTGCACCATCCCTGCATCTCTGGGATGATGCCCACTTGGTCATGATGGATTATTTCTAAATAAGCACCTAGATTCGGTTAGCTAGAATTTTGTTGAGAATTTTTGCATCTATATCCATAAGGGATATTGGTCTGTAGTTTTCCTTTTTTGTTGCGTCCTTTCCTGGTTTTGGTATCAGGGTTATGTTGGCTTCATAAAAAGTGTTGGGGCAGAATCCATCCTTCTCGATGTTGTGGAATAATTTCTGCAGGATAAGCACCAGTTCTTCTTTGTGGATGTGGTAAAATTCGGGTGTGAAACTATCTGGTCCAGGACTTTTCTTTTTTGGATGTTTTTTATTGCTGTTTCAATTTCAGTCCTTGATATTGTTCTGTTCAGGAATTCTATTTCTTCCTGGTTGAGCCTGGGTAGGCTGTGTGTTTCTAAAAAATTGTCCATTTCCTCCACATTTTCCAGTTTGTGTGCATAAAGGTTTTTGTAATATTCATATATTATATCTTGAATCTCCATGGCATTGTTTGTAACTTCTCCTTTTTTTTTCCTGATGGAGCTTATTAGAGATTTTTCCTTTCTGTTTTTCATTAGTTTTGCCAAAGGCGTGCCATTTTTTTTTATTTTTTCAAAGAACCAACTTTTTGGTTTATTAATTTTCCATATGGTTTCCCTGTGGTCAATTCCATTTAGTTCTGATTTGATCTTATTAATTTCCCTTCTTCTGCTGGGTTTGGGGTCGGTCTGTTGTTCTTTTTCCAGTTCTTTGAGTCGATTCATTAGGTTGTCTGTTTGTCCTCTTTTTGACTTTTGGATATAGGCATTTATGGAAATAAACTTTCCTCCCAGGACTGCTTTGGCTGTGTCCCACAGACTTTGATAACTTATATCACCTTTGTCATTTAGTTCAAAGGATCTTTCGATTTCCATCTTTACTTCCTCGTTCATGAGGGAATCGTTCAGCAGAAGGTTGTTTAATTTCCATCACTTTCTGTAGAGATGAGTTTCTGTTGGGGTTGATTTCTCTTTTTATTCCACTGTGATCTGAGAAGATGCATGGTATAATTTCTATTTTTCTGAATTTTTTGGGACATGCTTTGCGTCCTATGATAAGCTCAATCTTAGAGAATGTCCCACGAGCTAATGAGAAGAACGTATATTCAGTGGTTTTTGGGTAGAATGTCCTGTAAATGTCAGTCAAGTCCATTTTTTCTAGAGTTCTTTTTAAGTCCATTATTTCTTTGTCAATTTTCTGTTTGGAGGATCTGTCCTGTGCTGTCAGTGGGGTGTTTAATTCTCTAGCTATTATGGTGCTGCTGTTTATCAACTTGTTTACACCAAGTAGAGTTTGCTTTATGAATCTGGGTGCACCTGAGTTAGGTGCATACATATTTAGAATTGTTATGTCTTCTCGTTGAACTGTACCCTTCACCGTTATATAGTGACCCTTGTTCTCTTTCGTTACTTTTCTTGACTTAAAAAGTAAGTTATCTGAAATCAAACCTGCCACACCAGACTTATTTTGGCTTCCATTTGCTTGACATATTGATTTCCACCCCTTTCCTTGAGTCTAAATGCATCCTTGCAGGTTAGATGCATTTCCTGGAGACAGCAGATGCTCGGCTCTTTTTTTTTTTTTTTTTTTTTATCCATTTGGCCAGCCTGTGGCCATTGAGAGGGGAGTTCAAGCCATTCACATTTACTGAGAGAACTAATAAGTAGGTGAGTTACCGCTCATTGTGTTGGGTTGCATTTTGTTGCTTTGTTTTCTCTCTTGAACCATTGTGGAATCTAGCCTTTGGTCTTTAACTTTTGAGTAGTTTTACATTCATGGGTGTTTATCGTGCTGATACTTGTGTAATTCTGTTTTGAGTACTTCTTGGAGAGCTGGTCTTGTCTTGGTGAATTCCCTCAGTCTTTGCTTATCTGAGAATGTCTTTATTTCTCCTTCATATATGAAACTTTGTTTAGCAGGGTACAAGATTCTAGCCTGGGCATTATTCTGTTTCGGAAGAGTAGAATGGGGCCCCAGTCTCTTCTGTCTTTAGGGTTTCAGTTAAGAAGTCTGGTGTTATTCTGATGGGTTTTCCTTTGTATGTTACTTGTTTCTTTTGCCTTACAGCTTGTAGAAGGGCCTCTTTAGTGGCTATTTTGGTCAATCTAATGACTGCATGACACGGTGTCTTCTATTTGCATTGAATCTCCCTGGGGTCCGTTGAGCTTCTTGTACCTGTATATCTAGATTTTCAGCAAGGCCTGGGAAATTGTCCTCTATTAATTCTTCATATAGCTTATCGAGCCCTTGAGTGTTTTCTTCTTGCCCCTCCAGAATCTCTGTCAACCTCAGGTTCAGTTTTTTCACATAATCCGACATTTCTTGTAGGCTTATTTCTTTTGTCTTAATTTTATGCTCAATCTCTGTGACTGACTCATTTAATTGGAATGAGTTATCTTCAATGTCTGAGATTCTTTTTTCTGTTTGATCTACCATGTTATTTAGGCTTTCCACTGTGTTTTGTGGTTCCCTGAATAAGTCCTTCATTTCTAGGAGATTGGTTTGATTTTTCTTTAATATTTCAATTTCTTTAGTGAATTTTTCTTCCAAGTCCTCGAATTTTTTGTGGTTTCTTTGTGTTGGTCATCCATTTTTTCTTGCATATCATTGAGTTTTCTTACAATCCATGTTTGAAATTCCTCTTCTGTCATTTTAGTGTTCTGAGTTTGGTTAATGTCAGTTGCTAGGGAGCTGTTGTTTCTCTCTGGGGTGTGCTTTCCGTTTGATTTTTCATGCTTCCAGAGTTCTTTTGCTGGTTCCTTCCCATCTGGATCAGTTGTTCCTTCTTGCCTTTAGATTTTTGTTTGGATAATGACACGCCCTGTTTAGTCCCTGAGCCAGTGGGTGGTGTTTGTGGGTGAGATTTGACCACACCCTTTATGATGAGTCAGTAGATGCAATAAAAGGGTGTGCAGAATGACCTCCCTGTCAGTAATTGGCACTTGCTGGGAGGAGCGAGCTGCAGTGCTTTTCTTGGGTCCCGTAGCCAGCTCTTGTTCCACTGGAGAGGCCTTCCTGTGCCTCGGGTGGTGGGTGGGGCCCTGGTGCTTCTAGGTGTGTCCTTATTCTCCACCTCAGTGGGGGCAGGTCTGAGAGTGAGTCTGGGTGGGGCTGGGCTGGGTAAGCATGCCCTCAGGCTCAACAGATGCTGTTAGAAGGGGTCAAAGATCTGTTCTTTGCTTGTGTGCAAAGCTGCTGGGAGGGGCTGAAATGGCTCCACTCAGTGGAAAGTCTGGGCTTGGGGGGTGGGGCTGTCCAAGAGCCACACTCTGGAGCAGGTCTTGCTCCCCTCCACCCTCTCCCAGTCCGTGGCCTCTCTCAGGCCTCTGCCAGCAGGTAGAACCTCAGGCCAATGCATCTGCCCTGGCTGTGAGGTGGGACAGGAGGTTCCCTGCCCAGGATCACAGCCTGAGCTGGGTTCACAGCCCTCTTTTGGGAGGAGGATTGCCACTGAGACATGCTGATCTGCCTCTGAAGGCACACACTCCTCAGTAGGCTCTTTCACAGATATCCCTTCTGTGCCCCGGGGCAGTGCGATCATGACCTGTGTGTACGGGCTCTGGTCTGTAGGCCTGTCCCCTGGTCCCTTGAGATCAATCCATGACCTTTCCAGGGGGAGGGGTGCTGGTCTCGAATCACCTACAGAGTGCCCAAGCTGGATCAATTTCACTCCACCTCGGGATTTGCCTTGCTCTCCTGGAGTCACCAGGCAAGCAGCATCTGGGAAGGCTGGCGGGTAGGGAGCTCGCAGTCTGAGTACCCCTCAGTCTGTTGTAGGGCCCCAAAAAGAAAGGCCCCATTTCTTGGAGATGCCTCCGTGTGATGGCTAAATTGTCTCTCTTGGCATCCACGGGTAGGGAAGGGGAAGGAGAGAATGGAGCAATATGGCGTCTGCTGATAGGCTCAGGTCTGCGCGTGGGGAGGTGCCCAGAGGGACTTGGGAGCCTCGTGCCCTGTCCACAAGAGGCCACTGATCACTGGTGGCAGCCGTCTCTGGGCTGGTGTTGGCAGGTCTCTTCAACCACCCAGGAGCCCACCAACAGTCTGAGATGCAAGGGAGAAGAAAGTTATCCACTCCACCTATCCTTGTTGCTGGTCTCCAAGCCTCTTGGGGAACCTTCTCCTTCCAGTTCTCCTCCGCCACGTCTTCCCGTGGAGTCTCCTGTAGTTTCAGGCACCCTTCCTTCCTTCTGACCCTCACCCGATCTATGTTTTTCTGCTAGTTTATTTTTTTCACTTTCTTCAAAATCTGTCTTTTTTGCAGAGACACTCTGACTGGCGGCTTTTCTCATCCGCCATCTTGGCTTCTCTCCATTTTATTCTTGAGCCAATAATTGTTCAGGAGTAGGTTTTTTAATTTTCATGACTTTCTGTATGTTTGAGTGTTTCTCTTATGATTGATTACTATTTTTATTCCATTGTGGTGTGAGAAGGTACATGATATAATTTCAATTGTTTTTTTTCAATTTATTGAGACCTGTTTTGTGGCCTGAAATATGATCAGTCTTGGAGAATGTCCCATGTGCTGCTGAGAAGAATGTTTATTCTATAATTTTTGGGGGTGCAATGTCCTGTAAATGTTTCCTAGATCCATTTGATTTAGAATTTGCTTTAAGTCCATTGTTTATTTATTTTCTGCTTTGATGATTTGTTGAGCTTTGACAATGGAGTATTTAGGTCTCTGGTAATTACAATGGTGGTATTTATTTCTTCGCTTAGCTCTAGTAAAATTAGCTTTATGTATCTGGGGGCTCCTGTGTTGGGCACATCTATATTTTGGATTGTTATGTCTTCTTGTTGAATTGTTGCTCTCTTTACCATTACATAATGACCCTCTTTGTCTTTCTTTACCTTTGTTGGCTTGAAGTCAATTTTATCTCATATGAGAATGGCTACAGCTGCTCTCTTTTGATTTCCATTTGTGTGGAATATTTTTTTCGTCCTTTCGTGATGACTCAGTGTGTGTCCTTGTGGTTGAGAAGTGTTTTCTGGAGACAGAAGATACTTGGTTTGTATTTTTTCTTCCATTTAGCCAGCCTGTGTCTTTTGAGAGGAGCATTCAGTCCATTAACGTTAATTGAGCTGTGTGGGATGTTGGTCTGTTCATCCTGTTAGGTAGTCCCTTATTGGTTTTACCTCTTTTTCTAATGTTAAAAAAGAGTTGTGAATTTGGTTGTTTTTTTTTTTTTTAAGTGTATTGACACTGGTGGAAATCTGTTGTGCTGATTCATGTATAGTGCTGTTTTGATTATTTCATGAAGAACAGGTATGGTCATGACAAATACCCTTAGAGTTTGCTTGTCTGGCAAAGACTTGATTTCTCCATCTATTGTGAAACTAAGTTTTGCAAGATACAAAATTCTAGGATGGCAGTTGTTCTGTTTTAGTGATTTGAATATGGCGCCCCGATCCCTTCTGGCTTGTAAGGTTTCCACTGAGAAGTCTGCAGTTAGCCTGATGGGTCTTCCTTTATAGGTTATTTCATGCTTTTGTCTTACTGCTTGCAAAATTTTCTCCTTCATTTTGCCTTTGGCTAAGTTTGTTACTGTGTGTCTTGGAGATGACCTGTTTGCTATGAATCTTTCCAGTGTTTAATGTCCATCCTGTATCTGTATGTCTGAATTTCTGGCAATACAGGGATGTTTTCCTCAAGAATTTCCTCAAATAAGTTTTCCATGCTTTTAGCTATTTCTCCTTGCCCTCAGGGATACCTATAATACGGATGATAGTTGGCTTCGCATAGTCCCATATCTCTGTCAATGATTGTTCAGACTTAATTATACTCTTCTCTGCCTCTTTGAATGACCGGTTATCCTAAGAGCCTTGTCTTCAAGCTGTGAGATTCCTTCTTCTCCTTGGTTTAGCCTGTTTTTAAAGCTTTCTGCTGTGTTTTCAAATTCCCTAAATGACTCCTTCATTTCTTTAAGTTCTATTATATCCTTTCTTATGTTGTCTAGCTCTCCAGTGACATTTTCATGATTTCATTGATTTCCCGAAATATTTTTTGGCTTCTTTTTGTTGGTTTTCAATTTTCTCTTCAGTTTCATTCATGTTATTTGCCATCCATATTCTGAATTCTGTTTCTGTCATTTCAGCAATATCCCTGTGGGTTGAGTTGAGTTCACTATTGCAGCTCCGTTGTGTTCCCTTGGGGGTGTTGAACTGTTTTGTTTTTTTTTTCATTTGCCAGGGTTCTTTTGCTGGTTTCTTCTCATCTTGCTCCTTTTCTCTCAGCTCTTGGTTAATAGGATTGCAGGGCACCTCTTCTCCTTTGCTGGGGGACTCTCTCAAACCATGTTCAGGAGTGGTGGCTGCTCAGGGCTAGGGTCCTGAGTGATGTGCTGGATATAAGGGAGGTTCTACCAGCCCACCCATAGTGGTGGTGATGCAGTAGTAGGGTCTTGGGGACCATGCACAATTCTGGAGTCTCAGGGTTGGGGTCACAGGCCTGGTGGAGGCCCAGGAGCTACAGAGGCATAACATCGCCCTTCTGCACAGTAAGATCTTCAGAGCTGGCTCTGGGGATTTTGGGAGCAGAGACACCCATAATGAGTGCTATTTCACCAGCATGGGGACTGCTGATGCACAGGTGCTTAGGCAGGGGTTTTTCTCAGCAACCCAGGGTCTGTGTAGGCCATCTGGAGCCACTGTTTGGCCATGGTTCTCCACTCACACCTAGCACCCACTGAGGCAGTAGCCCCAGGCTTCCCAAATGGTACCTTTGGTGTCCAAAGCTCCTCCTGTTTTCAGCTCCCATGCCAGGGAGGAGGCGCACTTAGCCCCGAGTCACAGGACACGATACAGGGGAACATCTGTTCCCTCCCTGGCCTGGTGGGGGTGATGCAAATTCTACTGCTGGGAGTCTGGGTTCTGAGTGAACCTGGCTCCATGCACAAGAGCAATCAGTATGTCATTGGTTGCAGAAACCTGAGATTGGCAGACACCAGATCTCTGCTGCACCTGCTCTCTGGTGGAATGTCTCTACACAGACTTTGAGCAGCTCCCCAGTCAGCCCAGAGGTCCGAAGTGGAAAAGGAAGACCCCCTCACAGATCGAGCTGTCTGTACCTTTTGTTTCTTTCCTAAAAAGTGGTGTCCCCTGGGTTTCCTCTATCCTGCTCTCTTCACCTCTTCCATGCAGCGTTAATTGTATGGGACTCCAGCTTAATCACCAAGGTGATGTGTGATACCTGTGAATAAGAGTCAGACCCGCCGTGTTTGATTGAGTTGGTAGATGCTGTAATGAACTATAGAGTTGTTCTCCCTGTCAGTGGTTGATGCTTGCTGGAAAGAGCCAACTGCTGAGATGTTCTTTTGTTTCTGTAACAGGTTCTAGTCCCTCAGGTGGAGCACTTGAATGACCCAGGGTTTGGGAGGGACTCTGTAGCTCCTAATGCGTTGCTTGATCTCCACTACAGTGCAGGTGTGTGGAGGAGCAAGGCAGGGTTTGGTTAGATTTTGTGAGCCTGGAAAGGTTTGCAAAGGCTTGGCAGGACTCAGGTTGTTTTTCAGGCCACTGGGGGGGGGCACAGGTAGAAGGGTCAAGGCAGGCTCTCCAGACCAGGAAGGCTGCTCGTGAGGTAGGAGCAGTAATTCTCCAACAGCCTGGGCAACTGAACGTGCCACACTTGGTTGCTGTACCACCGCAAGCTGGGATCTTCCCTGCCAGAGGACCCACCCTAGTCTACCAGCACAACTTTCCTCTGAGGGGTATGAGCACTCTCCAAGATCACTCTTCTCAGACTCCCATTATTCTCCCATCAGTTCCACCCACATGGACTCCTTCATCTCCTGAGTCCATGTCCTCAACCTCCCCTTTGTGTCTCCCAGCAACCCACTCGAGTCCTTGGGGCATGGGATCTGGTCTGCTTGTCTGACCCTCTGGATTGTGTCTCCAAGAAATGCTGGTGGGCAAAGATCTCCCAGATCAGGCACCCCAAGTCTACTGCAGGTCCTCACAGGGAAAGGTGTGGGACCCACTCTCTGTGGAAACCTCAAACTGGAAGACATGTCAGCTGGGGCGAGGTGGCCACTCACCAAATTCTAGGTTCAAACTGTTCTCCCCGTTACAGTGGGTGAGAATGGTGGGGAAGGATAAGAGTCTGAATGGAAGAAAGCCAGCTCTCCATCCTCTTGGGTCACTCTCCTTGGAGGGGAACCCTGTGTGGAATGTCCAAGCTCTGGGATCAGGCAAGTTCTCCTCACAATTCTGTGTTTGCCACTGTGTTTGGGCTCATGGGAGTGGAAAAGCTTCCAGGTAACTTGGTAGGCTGCTGACCATCGAAGGAGTGTGGGAAAGAGAATGGGATTTCCCGCTACCCATTTCCTGGGCTCTGAGCCTCTCTGGGTTTTATCCTCACTGATTTTTTTTCCTTTATCTTCTTCTCTGCTTCGCAAATTTTCTTCTGTGAGGCCCCCGGCAGGCTCTGGCACTTCTCTCTTTGACCTACACCTGAGCTTCATCCCCTCCCCTCTCCTTTATTTGAAACCCTTCCTTCCCTCCAGGACAGTCCAGAAAGCAATGTCTCTAGTCAGCCATCTTGCCCCTCCCCCCAAATAAAGAAATTATTAATGATCTTGGAAATTAACAGTTTCAGTGGAATGGTGAAGACAACAGCCTCACTGGGAAGGGTTAAGAAGTGGAGTACATAATGAGGAAGAGATGAGTATATAGAGTAATATTTTAATATTTTGGCGAGAGGAAAGGAAAAGGAAGATAGTTGAAAAGAGTTAAAATAGAGTTTGAAGTCTGGTAGATTGATGCCTCCCATTTTGTTTTTATTGCCCAGAATTGTTTTTGCTATGCGGGGTCTTCTCTGGTTCCAAA